>CM065596.1:83303062-83331215 GCA_033119425.1 Bufotes viridis
CAGAAAGTGAAAATGTCATTTTTTTGCAAAAATGTCAGTAAAATTTTTATTAATAGCAAAAAGTAAAAATGTCAGCAACAATGAAATACCACCAAATGAAAGCTCTATTAGTGAGAAGAAAAGGAGGTAAAATTCATTTGGGTGATAAGTTGCATGACGGAGCAATGAGCGGTGAAAGTAGTGTAGTGCAAAATTGTTAAAAGTGGCCTGGTCAATAAGGGTGTTTAAGCTAGGGGGCTGAGGTGGTTAAATGTTACCATGTTTTTATTGAACACACCATGTAAACATTTACAGTGCAGGTGGAAAAAGTATGTGAACCCTTGGATTTAATAACTGGTTGAACCTCCTTTGACAGAAATAACTTCAACCAAACATTTCCAGTAGTTGCAGATCAGACGTGCACAATGATCAGGAGTAATTCTTGACCATCCCTCTTTACAGAACTGTTTCAGTTCAGCAATATTCTTGGGATATCTGGTGTGAATTGCTTTCTTGAGGTCATGCCACAGCATCTCAATCAGGTTGAGGTCAGGACTCTGACTGGGCCACTCCAAAAAGCATATTTTCTTCTGTTTAAGCCATTCTGTTGTTGATTTACTTCTATGCTTTGGGTCGTTGTCCTGTTGCAACATCTATCTTTTGTTGAGCTTCAGCTGGTGGACAGATGGCCTTAAGTTCTCCTGCAAAATGTCCTGATAAACTTGGGAATTCATTTTTCCTTCGATGATAACAATCCATCCAGGCCCTGACGCAGCAAAGCAGCCCCAAACCATGATGTCCTCACCACCACACTTCACAGTTGGAATGATGTTTTGATGTTGGTGTGTTGTGCCTCTTTTTCTCCACACATAGTGTTGTGTGTTTCTTCCAAACAACTCAACTTTGGTTTCATCTGTCCACACAATATTTTGCCAGTACTGCTATGGAACATCCAGGTGCTCTTGTGCAAACTGTAAACATGCAGAAATGTTTTTTGGATAGCAGTGGCTTCCTCTGTGGTATCCTCCGTGAAATCCATTCTTGTTTAGTGTTTTACATATCGTACATTCGCTAACAGGGATGTTAGCATATGCCATAGACTTTTTAAGTCTTTAGCTGACACTCTAGGTTCTTCTTCACCTCATTGAGCAGTCTGCGCTGTGCTCTTGCAGTCATCTTTACAGGACGGCCACTCCTAGGGAGAATAGCAGCAGTGCTGAACTTTCTCCATTTCTAGACAATTTGTCTTACCGTGGACTGATGAACAGCAAGGCATTTGGAGACACTTTTATAACCCTTTCCAGCTTTATGCAAGGCAACAATTCTTAATCGTAAGTCCGAGAGCTCTTTTGTGCGAGGCATCATTCACATCATGCAATGCTTCTTGGGAAAAGAAACCCAGAACTGGTGTGTGTGTTTTTATAGGGCAGGGCAGCTGTAACTAACACCTCCAATCTCATTTCATTGATTGGACTCCAGTTCTCACTCCAATTAGCTCTTGGAAATGTCATTAGTCTAGGGGTTCACATACTTTTTCACCTGCACTGTGAATGTTTACATGGTGCATTCAATAATAACATGGTAACATTTAACCTCTTAAGGACACAGGTCGTACATGTACGCCCTAATGTCCGAGTCCTTAAGGTCCGATGTCCGATGTGGGCGCTGGTAGCAACATGGTTCCTGCTGATGTAGATCAGCAGGAACCATGTTCCTATGCCGAGGGGTCATGTGACCCCCGTATCGGCGATCAGCTGCAAACCGCAGGTCAATTCAGACCTGCGGTTTGCAGCGGATTTAGCGATCTCTGATCCCCGCGGTCAGATCAGAGAGTTAATTGCCCCAGAGAGTTAATTGCCCCCAATCTTGTTATGGCTGTGGGGGTGCAGGGAGTCGTTGCGGAGGCGGTGCGGGATACCCCGCCCGCCTCCCTTGTAATAATTCCCTGGTGTCTAGTGGTTCTATCAGAGTGCCAACACATTGCTGGCACTCTGATAGAAAAGCGGCTGGCATCTGTGCTGCAGATGCCAGCCGTTTAACCCTTTCCTTGCGTGTCCGGATGGACCGCGGTATGGAAGGTGTTAACAGGGAGGGAGCTCCCTCCCTCTCCCCATCGGGAGCTGCTGTGCCTATGCAGCCCCCCCAGGATGAGATCGCAGAGGGAGGAGCTCCCCTCCTCCCCATCCATCACCCACTACTCTCTAATGGCAGTGGGTGATGGTTACCACATGGCAGCAGGACGCTTTCAGAAGCGTCCTGCTTGCCATGGTATACTAACTCTGGTCAGACTTCTGCTAAAGGCAGAAGTCTGACCAGACTGTGAAAAGTAAAAAATACAGTGCAGTACACTATATAGTGTGCAGTACACTATATAGTGTACTGTACTGTATTATACTGACATCAGATCCACTGGATCTACAAGAACCAAGTGGGTCTGGGTCCAAAAAAAATGTAAAAAAGTGAAATAAAGTAAAAATAAAAAAAAACACAAATCACTGAATAAAAAGTAAAAAAAATAAAATACACTACACATATTAGGTATCGCCGCGTCCGTGAAAAACAGCTCTATAAAAATATCACACGACTGAACCCCTCACGTGAACGCCATAAAAAAAAAAAAATGGTGTAAATAAGCCATTTTTTGGCACCTTGCATCACTAAAAGTGTAATACAAAGCGATCAAAAAGGCGTATGCCTCCCAAAATAGTACCAATCTAACCACCATCTCATCCCGCAAAAAATGAGCCCCTTCATAAAACAATTGCCCAAAAAAAAAAAAAAAAAAAACTATGCCTCTCAGACTAAAACATGATTTTTTTTGTTTCAAAAATGCTTTTCAGTGTTAAATGTAAAAAAATTAAAAAAGTAGACATATTGGGTATCTCCACGTCCGTAAGAATCTGCTCTATAAAAATATCACATGAGCTAATCCCTCAAGTAAACACTGTAAAAAAAAAAAAAAAAAAACTTTGTCAAAAAGCCATTTTTTTTGTCACCTTACATCACAAAAAGTGTAATAGCAAGCGATCAAAACGTCATATGACCCCCAAATAGTGCCAATCTAACCGCCACCTCATCCTGCAAAAATTATACCCAACCTGAGACAATCGCCTAAAAACTGAAAAAAATATGGCTCTCAGACTATGGAGACACTAAAACATGTTTTTTTGTTTCAAAGGATATTATTGTGTAAAACCAAAATAAATAAAAAAAGTATACATATTGGGTATCGTCGCGTTCGTAACGACCTGCTCTATAAAAATATAACATGACCTAACCCCTCAGATGAACGCCGTAAACATAAAAAATAAAAACGTTGTAAAAAAAGTCATTTTTTTGTCACCTTACATCACAAAAAGTGTAATAGCAAGTGATCAAAAAGTCATATGCACCCCAAGATAGTACCATTCAAACCGCCATCTCATCCTGTAAAAAATGAGCCCCTACATAGGACAATTGCCCAAAAAAAAAAAAACTATGGCTTTCAGAATGTGGAGACACTAAAAAATCTTTTTTTTCAAAAATGCTTTATTATGTAAAACTGAAACAAAAACCCCAAAAATTAGACATATTTGGTATTGTCGCGTCCATAACAACCTGCTCTATAGAAATAGCACACAATCTAACCTGTCAGTTCAACGATGTAAATAACAAAAAATACAAAACTGTCCCAAAACAGCTATTTTTTTTGAAAATTATCCATTTTAATCCATTTTTCTAGTAACAAAGCAAGGGTTAACAGCCAAACAAAACTCAATATTTATTGCCCTGATTCTGTAGTTTGCAGAAACACCCCATATGTGGTCGTAAACTGCTGTATGGCCAAACGGCAGGGTGTAGAAGGAAGGAAACGCCATATGGTTTTTGGAAGGCGGATTTTGCTGGACTGGTTTTTTGACACCATGTGCCATTTGAAGCCCCCTGATGCACCCCTACAGTAGAAACTCCAAAAAGTGACCCCATTTTGGAAACTACGGGATAAGGTGTCAGTTTTGTTGGTACTATTTTAGGGTAAATATGATTTTTGGTACCTCTATATTACACTTTTTTGAGGCAAGGTAACAAAAATTGAAATTCAGTAAATTTCATCTCCATTTGCCAATAACTCTTGTGGAACACCTAAAGGGTTAACAAAGTTTGTAAAACTGGTTTTGAATACCTTCAGGGGTGTAGTTTCTTAGATGGAGTCACTTTTATGGAGTTTCTATTCTAGGGGTGCATCGGGGGCTTCAAATGGGACGTGGTGTCAAAAATCCAGTCCAGCAAAATCCGCCTTCCAAAAACCATATGGCGTTCCTTTCCTTCTGCGCCCTGCAGTTTGGCCATACAGTAGTTTAGGACCACATATGGGGGTGTTTCTGAAAACTACAGAATCGGGGCAATAAATATTGAGTTTTGTTTGGCTGTTAACCCTTGCTTTGTTACTGGAAAAATTGATTAAAATGGAAAATTTTCCCAAAAATCGAAATTCTGAAATTTTATCTCCATTTGCCATTAACTCTTGTGGAAAACCTAAAGGGTTAATGACGTTTGTAAAATCAGTTTTGAGTACCTTCAGGGGTGTAGTTTCTAGAATGGGGTCATTTTTGGGTGGTTTCTATTATGTAAGCCTCGCAAAGTGACTTCAGACCTGAACTGGTCCCTAAAAAGTGGGTTTTTGAAAATTTCATGAAAAATGTCAAGATTTGCTTCTAAACTTCTAAGCCTTGTAATGTCCCAAAAAATGAAATGGCATTCCCAAAATGATCGATACATGAAGTAGACATATGGAGAATGTAAATCAATAACTTTTTTGGCAGTATTACTATGTATTCTAGAAGTAGAGAAATTAAAACTTGGAAAATTGCAAATTTTCAAAATTTTTAGTAAATTTGGTATTTTTTATAAATAAAAATGAAATTTTTCGACTTTATTTTACCACTGTCATGAAGTACAATATGTGACGAAAAAACAATCTCAGAATGGCTTGGATAAGTAAAAGCGTTTTAAAGTTATCATCACATAAAGTGACACTGGTCAGATTTTGAAAAAATGGCCTGGTCCTTAAGGTGAAATAGGGCCGTGTCCTTAAGGGGTTAATTGTTTGTGTTATTAGTTTAGGCAGACTGTGATTGTCTATTGTTGTGACTTAGATGAGGATCAGATCACATTATAAGACCAATTTGTGCAGAAATCCATATCATTCCAAAGGGTTCACATACTTTTTCTAGCAACTGTACATGGGGCGGTATGTTGGACGGGGCTGTAGGGAGTGACGTTATTTACATGGGGCTGTATTTTGGAGGGGCTGAAGGCAGGTAACTTGATGTTATTTAGGCTACATGCACAGAAATGTGAAAAATGGCTGCATGACAGCGGTTTTAATCACAAGGCAATTTTTACAACCAATTAAAGTCTATGGGGATGGTCACATGTTTTTTTTAATGCTCAGTGAATAGCAGCTGTCAGAACACAGGACATGTCCTATTTTTGCCGTGAAATCAATTAGACCATTTTTAACGGCTGTTTAGACAGGAGTGCACCTATGTATGGCCTGCTTTTCATCTACAGGCTAGATTCAGGTGCACTTGGTAGGCTCTGGGCCATGTCAGCCGGTCTCGGGTGTGGCTCACAGGCACCTGCCACCTCCCATTGCAAGCATGGTTACATGCTGGAGGTCACTGGTGAGCTGTTTGTGAGTCAGGCCTTACGTTCCCGTATGCCCAACGGCCCCTGGTATCGCCCATACGGCACAGGTAGGTTGAGTGGTAGGGCCTCAGGGTACTTGAGAGACCTTGGCGCGGTGCCTGAACTTAAGACATGTCCTCCTAGTAGGATATGTCGAACTAACCTCTCAATTTTAACATCAGTGTGAGGGTTTAGTATTGCCGCAGAGTGCACCTGCCTTTGCTATGGTTATGTTTTTGATTGTTCTCCACATCCACATTATTGTTATCGTATATAGGATGGTTATTGTGGTACTTGTAGTCCTTTGCTGGCATCTTCCATTGTATGCATTTTTGCTGTTGATTGCCCCTAGCAACGGACTACAAGTGCAGGATGTTCTCCCCTATATACATGCACAACTGCATATGGGTTGAGCATATCCTGCTTGTTAAACACCACACCACGTTTTCTAACCGATAAATACAAGTACACTGGGGAAAAAGTAGAATTTCAGTTAAAATATAATTAAGAAAATACTGTGCATCCAACGCTCAGGGACACTCATTCTTCACTGGATGCAGCAGGACCTGTGCTTTTAAGGTGATGACTTCACATGATCATGCTGGGAGTGTCAGGTCCTGCTGCCTCCAGTGAAGAGCGAGTGTGTCAAGTAGAAGGTATGTTTTTGTTTTTTTGAGTTTTTTTGGTCAAAAGAAAATGCAGGGGCCACTTATGGGGGACATTATTATTGCTGGGGTCCACTATAAGGGACATTATTAATGCTGGTGGCCACTATGGGAGACATTATTAGAGCAGTTAAAAACAGATGCAAAGCAGATGTTAAACCCAGCTAGATGGTGAGAGAATGAATACACAAAGAAGTTAAAAGGGCCATAAAAAACATTTTTATTGTGTTTTTTTATTCATGTGACTGTGACCTTACATGGAACTGTATCATAAAGGCTGCTGGGGGTGATGGTACTTACATGGGACTGTGTGTTGGACTCATGTTATAGCAGGGGTTCAACCATCTCCTGCGACTCCACGCTACCATATTTGGTGTGCCACCTAACCTTACAGAGAATGTGTGTTTGATGAGGCTGAAGGAGGCAATGATGTTTTGCACATGGGACTGTATGTTGGAGGGGTCAGGAAAGATGGTGTTATATTATTACATGGGACTGTTTGTTGGAGGGCAGAAGATACAGAGTGATGTTGTTTACATAGGACTGTATGGTGGAGGGAGGAAATGATGTTATTTACATGGGCCTGTGTGTTGGAAGGGCTGGGGCATTATAAATTATGAGGGCACTAAAGGGAAGATTATAACTACATGGGGCACTGTGGAGGCATTATAAATACCGGGGGCACTTCAGTGTGAGCATTATAAAAGTAGGGGCAATATAAATATTGGGGGCACTACAGGGGTTAGGGTTAGGCCTAATTACTGGGGCTACTACAGGAGCATTAGAAATACAGGGGACCTTATTTATACTGGGACCACAATGAGGGGGCTTATTTGTACTGTGGGCTGTGTGAGGGCCTTATTAATACTTAATTAATGAGGGTTCTTCTACTAATGGAAGCATTCTTTGGGAGCATTATCACTATTGGGCGCACTGTAGGGGGCTCTATTACTAATGATGGCACTCTAAGATTTTGGTACTATATTACAGTCTAGTTTTTGGAGACATTGGGGAACAAATCAGGCACAGTACTACAGTAGCAGAAGGATAACACTTGTGGGACTCGAGGTTGGGGAGAATGATAGTAAAGATGTCTGTGTGTCAAACTCTGCAGAGATGAGATGTGTCTGAAAGAAGTTGTCTGGACCAAATGGAGAAGATGATGAAAAAGAACAATTACATCAAAAAAACATCACCTATGAAGCACTGGATGTGAGAGGTATGTAATTCTGTGTAGTCCAGTATGTTTGATAGAGTTCATGCAGCAAGTAAAATGTATTTAGTAGTAGAGCGTGCAAAGGGGGTGGTGCCCATATGAGTGCATCATAAATTCATAATGTGAGCAGGCCACCATCGGAGGTATTATACTTTGAGGAGGTCACTCTGGGAGGCATTATACTGTGAAGATGCCACTATGGGTGGCATTATACTATGAAAGGGCTACTTTGGGGCCAATATACTGTGATCTTTTGAGACCTTAGCAACGCCCCTGATTTAATTTAACACACTGTACTGTGCTAATATGGTGACAATATTATTCTGTATTCCAAAGACAGTCAATGTCATGTTCGGGTGTAGGAGGGAAACACCACACCGAACATAGGAGGGAAAGGGGTGAGGAAATAAGGCCTGGAAACTAGGGCAAGAAGTTGGACACCTCCTAGTGTCACACCCCAGAGTGGCATTACCACCTTTGCACCCCGCTACTGTCTCTAATGGTCCAATATCATGTCATCTGTGTATTAATTTCAGGTCCAAACAATGTGCATTCTCTATTTTGTAACTGTTATGGTCAAATGTAATATACCTGGTTCACCAGTAGGTGGCAGCAAACATGGCAGAACTACAGTTCGAGAGAATGGAACCCTTCTTTCCATTCTAACTCTCCCTCTAAGGAGGGGAGGGGACTAGTTAGTTAGAGTTAGTTCCAGCTTACCCCCTGCTAAGGGAGGTAGTGCAGGAGCACGTCCCTGCTGGACATGCCCTGTCTAAGCCAGCTAGAGCACCTTCAGCTCTGCTAGATATGGAGGCCACAGCTTAAAGCAGCAGGAGCCAGGAGGAAAAGTTCCCTGGTATAATCTTGATTCAGACTATAGAGAGAAGTTGCAGCTTCATGAAGAAGCTGAGTAGTGATGAGCGAGCATGCTTGGCATCACTAAGCTCAGTCACATGGCGGTACTCTGGCCGAGTACCGCATTTGCTCGAGCTAAATGCTCGAGTCTCCGCCCTGCACGTTTCAGTGGGTTTTAAGCAGCCAATAAAGGTGCAGGTAAGTACTGCCCTCACTGTAATGCCAGCAGTAGCCATGTTAGCTGCTGGAATTACAGTGATTGGCTGGCTCAAGCGCGTCATCGGATATTATATAGAACGTGCTCGGATCAGTCATAGTCTCCCGAGCATCGGGTAGGAAGGGAAAGACAGAGCAGGGAGCAAATTTCAGCTATTTTAGTTTGAGAAAGCTTTCAACGATCCAAAAGTCCTTTTAAGGACTACTGTGTGTGTGTATTTTAGATCAACAATATATTTAATGGCTGTGTCAGGGACATCCATGCTAAGGAAGGGACAGGGAGAGAAATTTGCTTTATTTAATACCAAAAGCTTTTCAAAGAACCCAAAATCCTTTAAGGGCTACTATGTGTGTTTCACATAGCAGCAAGATATTTTTATTTTATAACTATTAGTAACATATACTGTACATCATCCGCAGATTGACTCTTTAATAATCTGGGTCACATCTAGTGTCCATAATCTGTGGTGTTCTCTGTAACCAATACTGTCCTACATCATAAAACACTGTCAGTATTATAAATTCCAATAATCTGGGCCTAGTAAAGTGTCCAAAATCTGTGAGGTTTTGTATCCAATACTGAACAGCATCTAAAAACACTGTCTATATTACAACTTCCATTAATCTGGACTTAGTAAAGTGTCCAAAATCTGTGGGTTTTTGTATCCAATACTGAACTGCATCTGAAAACAGTGTGTATATTACAACTTCCATTAATATAGGCCTAGTAAAGTGTCCAAAATCTGTGGGTTTTTGTATCCAATACTGAACAGTATCTGAAAAAGTGTGTATATTACAAGTTCCATTATTCTGGGCCTAAGAAAGTGTCCAAAATCTGTGGGTTTTTGTATCCAATACTGAACTGCATCTGAAAAAGTGTGTATATTACAACTTCCATTAATCTGGGCCTAGTAAAGTGTCCAAAATCTGTGGGTTTTTGTATCCAATACTGAACAGCATCTAAAAACACTCTCTATATTACAACGTCCATTAATCTGGGCCTAGTAAAGTGTCCAAAATATGTGGTGTTCTGTAACCAATACTGTCCTGCATCAGAAAACTGTGTCTTTAGCGGACAGTAAACAATATGTGCCACATCTACAGACAAAACCATTAATATGAAGAAGGCGAGCACAAAGGGACGAGGAAGTGGGCGTGATGCTGATGGTGCAAGCAGAGACCGTGGCCCTGGGCGCAATGAAACTGTGCCTGCAGCCAGTGCACCAGAAAAACTAAAAATCCACTTTAGCCAGCTTCATGTCCAACTTAGCTGGACGGCGCGAGGACAACACTGTCCAAGTCGGACAAGTGTCAACAGGTAGTCGGTTGGATTGCTGAAGATAATGCTTCCAGTCGGTTAAGCACCACCCTCTCTTCCACTAAGTCCAGTCTCTTTATCAAGAGTCTGGTCAACCGAATCCTCACTCTGTTCCTCCTTCCTCCCACCATGTTGAGTCTGGCCAAACAAGTGATCCCACTCTCCGATATTCACATGACCTCTTTTCATCGCCAGTACTTGGTTTGGCTCTCTTGCCAAGCACGCTTGAAGAGATACCTTAGATATTGTGCCCTGATTCCTCACTTCTTGAGCCTTCACAGTCTCAAGAAGATGATGGTGGTGAACGTCAATCATTCGCTCACGAGGTGGATGATGATGAGACACAGTTGTCAATCACTGAGGTTGTGGTTAGGTCAAGTCAGAAGGATGAGGATGAGGATGAGTGAGGAAGTAGAAGAGGAGGTGGTGAATGAGGAGGTCACTGACCCATCACGGGAAGGTGAAAAGCCGAGCAAGGACAGCAGTATAGAGGGGGAGGATCCGCACCGCAACAGTCTGGAACAGGCAGTGGGGTCGCAAAGGGAGAAGTTGGCCCACACCAAACAGGCCCGCAATTGTTACACGGAGCACCCCCATGTGTAAATCTACTTTGCCAAGGGGTAGGTGTTCCGCAGTATGGAGCTTTTTGAGGAAAGTGCAGATGACAAAAGAGTCGCAGTTTGCAGCCTGTGCCGTACCAAAATGAGCCTTGGCGTGAACACAAGCAACCTCACCACCACCAGCATGATCCACCACATGGCATCTAAACACTCTTAATAAGTGGGCCAAACGCCTGGGTCCACAATCTGGGTCACATCACTGTCTCTTCTTACCCTGTGTTACGCAGTACTGGCCAATCCCCTGACAAAGGCGCAGGTCTGGATGCCCCTCTCCCTGCACCTGGACCTTCGCATGAACCGTCAGCAACAGCATCTACTTCCCTGTCCCAGTGCAGCGTCCAAATGTCGATAACACAGGCATTTGAACGCAAGCGCAAATACCCACCCACAGGCCATAGCACTAAATGCGCAACTTTCAAAATTACTGGCCCTTGAAATGTTGCCATTTAGGCTTGTGGACACTGAGGCCTTCCGCAGCCTGATGTCAGCGGTGGTCCCTCGCTACGCAGTCCTCAGCCGCCACTATTTTTCATGGTGTGCCGCACCCGCCTTAAACCAGCATATGTCCCAAAACATCAACAACGCACTTACTGGGAAGGTCCACCTCACCATGAACACATGGACAAGTGCTGGTGGCCAGGGATGCTACATTTCCCTAACCGCACACTGGGTAAATGTTGTGGAGACGGGAGTGAGTTGTACCCTCAGCCCTACGTCCATCAGGGTCTCCGCTAGCAGCTAGGTTACTGGCTCCAACCCCCACTTCTCCTCCTCCTTCGCCTCCTTCTCCATTTCCACCTCCAACAGCAGTCACCCATCAGTCGCTAGCTGGAAGCAGTGTAGCACTGCTGTATGTAAGCGCCAACTGGCCGTGCTGAAGCTGATCTGCTTAGGGGACAAACAGCACACCGCCGCAGAGCTGTGGCAGGGTATAAGGGACCAGACCGAGCTGTGGATCTCGTCACTCAACCTACAACCAGGCATGGTTGTGTCTGACAATGGCGATAACTTGGTGGCGGCTTTGGAGCTCGGAAACCTGACACACATCCCATGCCTTGCCCACATCTTAAACTTAGTGGTTCAGCGGTTTATAAAAACCTACCCCAATTTGGCAGAGCTACTAGTGAAGGCGCGCCGCGTGTGTGCACATTTCCGCAAAGTCGTCCACAGCTTCAGCCAGTCTGTCAACGCTGCAGCAGCGCTTGCGGCTTCCAGATCACTGACTGTTGTGCTAAGTGAGCACGCGCTGGAACACTATGTTCTACATGTTGGCCAGGCTTTGTGAGCAGCAGAGGGCAGCTGTGGAATACCAGCTGCAACATGGTCCTCGCCCTTTCCAGTCAACTGCCACTATTCACAAGTGAGAAGTGGGCAATGATGTCAGACCTCTGTGAGGTTTTAAAAACTTTGATGAATCCACACAGATGGTTAGTGGCGATAACGTTATTATCCGCGTAACCATCCCACTGCTGTGTCTACTCAAATGATCGCTGCTCACAATTAAGGACGACGCTCTAAATGTGGCAGACGAGGAAATGGGGGAGGACATTACACAGGGTGATAGCCAGACAACCCACAGTTCGTCTTCTCAGTGCCAATTGCGCCATGAAGAGAAGGAGGAGGAGCTGGAGACAATTACCCCTGCTACAGACGGTAGTACCCATGGAACTTTAACCTTTTAGGACGCAGGGTGTATATGTACGCCCTGTGTCCTGGTACTTATGACCCAGGGCGTACATGTACACCCTGCGAATATCCGATCACCGCTGCGCACATGGCGGTGATCGGAACAAGATGCCTGCTGAAATCAATCAGAAGGCACCTTGGCACAATACCCAGGGGGTCCTGTGAACCCCCATGTCAGCAATCGCAGCAAACCACAGGTCAATTCAGACCTACGGTTTGCTGCGCATTCTGTAGTCTCTGATAGGGATCAGAGACTAAAACATGCCCCAAACTTATAAATATTAACCCCAGGGGGATTGTGGGCGGTGCTGCGTGGTGGGCGGCGCGGGAGGCACCCCGCCCGCCTCCTTTCAAATGCTTTCCCTGGTGTCTAGTGGGTATAGCAGGGGGTCAGCACATTGCTGACCACCTGCTATAAACTGCTGACATCTGTGCTGCAGATGTCAGCAGTTCAACCCCTTCTTTACCGCAGTCCGTACGGACCGCGGTATAGAAGGTGTTAACATGGAGAGAGCTCTCTCCCTCTCCCATCGGGGGCTGCTGTACCTTGCAGCCCCCGACAGGATAGGATAGCAGAGGGAGGGATCTCCTCTCTTTCCATCACCCGCTGCTCTGTTATGGCAGCGGGTGATGGTTACCATGGCAGCAGGACGCTTTCAGAAGCCGCCCTGCTCTCCATGGCACTGAAACTCTGAATGGGCTTTTGCTAAAGGCAAAAGCCTATTCAGACTTTGTACAGTAAAGTACAGTAAGTACACTATATAGTGTACTTACTGTATTATATAGACACTCAGATCCACTGGATCTACAAGAACCAAGTGGGTCTGGGTCAAAAAATGTCAAAAAGTGAAAAAAAGTAAAAATAAGAAAAATACATATCACTGAATAAAAATTTAAAAATCAAATACACTACACATATTAGGTATCGCGCGTCCGTAAAAATCTCATCTATAAAAATATCACATGACCAACCCTCACGCAAATACCGTAAAAACCCCCAAAAATGGTGTAAAAGCCATTTTTTGTCACCTTGCATCACAAAAAGTGTAATACTAAGTGATCAAAAAGGCGTATGCCTCCCAAAATAGTACCAATAAAACCGCCATCTCATGCCGCAAAAATGAGTCCTTACATAGGACAATCGCCTAAAAAATGACTATGGAGACACTAAAACATAATTAAACAAAAATAAAATAAAAACAATGTAAAAAACATTTTTGTCACCTCACATCTCAAAAACTGTAATAGCAAGCGATCAAAAAGTTATATGCACCCAAAAATAGTGCCAATCAAACCGACATCTCATCCCGCAAAAAATGATACCCAACATAGGACACTCACCCCAAAAAAATAAAAAAAATATGGCTCTCAGACTATGGAGACACTAAAACATGATTTGTTTTGTTTTAAAAATGATAATATTGTGTAAAACTTAAATTAATAAATAAAAAGTATACATATTTGGTATCGCGCGTCCGTCGCAACCTCCTCTATAAAAAAACACATGACCAAACCCCTCAGGTGAACACAACAAAAAATAAAATACGATGTGTCAAAAGCCATTTTTGTCACCTTACATCACAAAAAGTGTAATAGCAAGCAACCAAAATGTCATATGCACCCCAAGATAGTTCCAATCAAACCAACATCTCATCCCCGCAAAAAATGAGCCCCTACATAAGACAGTCACCCAAAAATAAAAATCAAATATGGCTTTCAGAATGTGAAGACACTAAAACATAATTTTTTTCAAAAATGCTGTATTATGTAAAACTGAAACAAAACCCCCAAAAAGTAGCCATATTTTGTATTGCCGCGTCCGTAGCAACCTGCTCTATACAAATAGCACACAATCTAACCTGTCAGTTCAACGATGTAAATAACAAAAATAAAACGGTCCGAAAATAGATATTTTTTTGCAAATTTTCCATTTTGATCAATTTTTCCAGTAACAAAGCAAGGGTTAACAGCCAAACAAAACTCAATATATATTGCCCCGATTCTCTAGTTTGCAGAAACACCCCATATGTGGTCGTAAACTGCTGTATGGCCAAACGGCAGGGCGTAGAAGGAAGGGAACGCCATATGGTTTTTGGAAGGCAGATTTTGCTGGACTGGTTTTTCGACACTATGTCCCATTTGAAGCCCCCTGATGCACCCCTACAGTAGAAACTCCAAAAAAGTTACCCCATTTTGGAAAGTACGGGATAAGGTGGCAGTTTTGTTTGTATTATTTTAGGGTAAATATGATTTTTGGTTGCTCTATATTACACTTTTTTTGAGGCAAGGTAACAAAAATAGAATTTCTGAAATTTAATCTCCATTTGCCAATAACTCTTGTGGAACACCTAAAGGGTTAACAAAGTTTGTAAAATCGGTTTTGAATACCTTCAGGGGTGTAGTTTCTTAGATGGAGTCACTTCATGGCTGACTTCATGTTAGGCTGCCTTTCCCGCTACCCTTGCCTTATATGCATTTTAGATAACACAGATTACTGGTTGTTCACCCTTCTCGACCCCCACTACAAAGAGAACTTCTCATCTCTCATTCCTGTGGTGGAAAGGACGAGTAAAATGGTACAATACCAGAAGGTACTTGTTGAGAGATTGCTCCAAAATTTTTCATCTGACAACGAGGCCGGCAGATTCCGTACTTCCTTAGGCAACCGAGGAAGGGAGACAAGAAAACACACAGCAGTTCCAACAAAGGCATGGCAACACTCTCCAAGGCATGGGACACTTTGATGACACCCGCCAGCAACCTTACCCTGGAGCACGGCCTAGTGGCATAAGGAGGGAAACGTTTTGAAGATGGTGAAGGAATACATCGCTAGACCGTGTCAGCATCCTAAATGATCCCTCAGTGCCGTAAAACTACTTGGTGTCCAATCTGAGAGTGTATTTAGTGCTGAGCTGATTATGAACATAAAGGCAATTTCAATGTATTGTTTATAATGTACTCAGTCTACTGTAGTGTATTCTCATGCACCTTTTCCACCACAAAAAAAGTGTACAGGCCATCTCCCCTAATGTTTTAGAGGGTCAGCTCAGCAGCAGGCCATCGCCCCTAATGCTTTAGAGGGTCACAAGCAGGCCCTTGCTCCAAATGTTTTAGCGGGTCACCAGCAGGCCACCAATCATAATTTTTCAAGGGTGTGTATGATGCCCTCCTTCGTATGTAACAAAGGGTGTATTGTAGTGCCAGTTCTATGTCATTTTTGGCAGCCCTTTCACTTAGTGCATAGGCTTTATGAGTGTAGGAGTAGCACTACCTGAACAATTGTACCACAATGTGAACGGGTCGCTCCTTTATGTATATGGTTAAATCTTGTTCTCTCCTCCATCTCTTCCTCCAGATTGTATATATTCCCTCCACTACAATTTTTAAAGAGGGTCAGCTCACCAGTGGGCCCTCAACCATAATATTTTAGAGGGTCAGTTCACCAGCAGGCCCTCAACCATAATGTTTGACAGGGTCAGTTCACCAGCATCCCTCGCCGCTAATGCTTTAGAGGGTCAGCTCAGAAGCAGGCCCTCAACCATAATGTTTTACAGGGTCAGCTCACCAGCAGGCCCTCAACCATAATGTTTTATAGGGTCAGCTAACCAGCAGGCCTTCAACCATAATATTTTACAGGGTCAGCTCACCAGCAGGCCCTCAACCATAATGTTTTAGAGGGTCAACTCACCCAGCAGGCCCTCACCTATAATATTTTAGAGGGTCAGCTCACCAGCAGGCCCTTAACCATAATGTTTGACAGGGTTAGTTCACCAGCATCCCCTCGCCCTAATGTTTTAGAGGGTCAGCTCAGAAGCAGGCCCTCAACCATAATGTTTTACAGGGTCAGCTCACCAGCAGGCCCTCAACCATAATGTTTTATAGGGTCAGCTAACCAGCAGGCCTTCAACCATAATATTTTACAGGGTCAGCTCACCAGCAGGCCCTCAACCATAATGTTTTAGAGGGTCAGCTCACCAGTAGCCTCTCGCCTCTAATGTTTTAGAGGGTCATCTCAGCAGCAGGCCCTGGCCCGTAATGTTTTAGAGGGTCACCAGCAGGCCACCAATCATAATTTTTCAAGGGTGTGTATGATGCCCTCCTTCGTATGTAACAAAGGGTGTATTGTAGTGCCAGTTCTATGTCATTTTTGGCAGCCCTTTCACTTAGTGCATAGGCTTTATGAGTGTAATTTTGGCAGCACTTGCACTTTACATATAATTGAATATAGAGAAAATAATGTTTACTAACATTTTTTCCTGAAAAATAGATTTTTTTGAGAGGGGGTGTTTGGGCATATTTTTGTCAGTCTGTAAAAGTGGCGTACAACTCGGACAACATGGTTTCCAGCAGCGACCTGGAAGTCCAAGATGCATCCAGACATCGTCCACATGCTGTTCCCGATCCTTTTCGGTGGTGTTTCTGTCACTTTCATACCTTTTCCAATGGACCAGGCACCCTCCCCTCTTCAGAGCAGAGGTGCCTGGTTGTCTCCCATTGACTTCCATTATACTCAGGTGCTCGGCCGACCACACGAACATAGCTATGTGTTCGGCCCAAACACCAAACAAAGTGAATGTGATATATATATATATATATATATATATATATATATATATACTGGCCCACGCTTAGCCTGTAGGCCATGGCTTGCATTGTTAGGTTTATAACAGCTGTTACAAGGCCAGCATCCTTGGGGGTAAATGATTTAAGGCTGCATAGAGAGTCAAGCTGTCTGCCTAGTACCTGAGAAACAGCAAAACTGCTTCCCGGGAGGTAGTTACTTAGCACAGAGATGCTAACAAGGATGGGCCCGTTTTGCTGGTCACCCCAGGACAGGAGATTACAGACTATCTGGCATTTTTTGTCAGCAGGGGGCTTCCTAACCAGAGATCTAGTCAGACCCTAAACAAGACATGCTAAACCGTTTTTTATAGCATGGGTTATCAACACCTCTGCCCCATGGCCAAACACCTTCCCCCCTACTTATGATATATAAATAGTCCAGCATTTGGGACTAGGGGAAGAGGGCTTTCATGACGACAAGCCGAGCTGAGCAGCCCCAAGTAATAATTAATACCTGAAAGACGAGCATCAGAGAGAATAAACCCCAGGACAACGAGCATTAACCTCTGGAGAACCCCTGAACTGGCTGAGTAACCCTTTACCCCCCTAGACCAATGAGCATTAACCCCTACATTTATTATTAACCCCTGAACCACCAATATTACTGGAACCCTTTCCATATAACCCTATACCACCAACAGACCCTTTGTTTATTAACCCCTTCACATATCCTTTCCTGCATAGAACCCTTTTGTTTATTAAGCCCTTCACATACCCTGACCTCTATACCACAAACAAACTTTATTAACCCGTTCATATACCCTGTACCCCTTCATATAAATCCGTACAGTTAGCCTCTTCTCCTGCCACCAATCCCTGAACCCCTTGCAATACCCTCTTACCCCTGCCATCCTGGTTAACCCTTGCATTGCTGGTATTGTAATTAACCCTTTCTATATCCAGTAGGGACAGCGTATAGAGCCAGGTGGTCGGGAGCTGCTGTTATTAATGTTTGTAAGTGTATGTCTAGGTAGATTTTGGGGTGGAATTGGGATTGTGTTGTGTTAATGTAGTTAGGTTTGTTGTAGACTGTAGTGTTGTTAGGATAGTGCTGTGTGCGTCTATATGTATTTATATTTATACGACCTTTGATGTAACTATACACTCACCTAAAGAATTATTAGGAACACCATACTAATACGGTGTTGGACCCCCTTTGCCTTCATAACTGCCTTAATTCTACGTGGATATGATTCAACAAGGTGCTGATAGCATTCTTTAGAAATGTTGGCCCATATTGATAGGATAGCATCTTGCAGTTGATGGAGATTTGAGGGATGCACATCCAGGGCACGAAGCTCCTGTTCCACAACATACCAAAGATGCTCTATTGGGTTGAGATCTGGTGACTGTGGGGGCCATTTTAGTACAGTGAACTCATTGTCATGTTCAAGAAACCAATTTGAAATGATTCGAGCTTTGTGGCATGGTGCATTATCCTGCTGGAAGTAGCCATCAGAGGATGGGTACATGGTGGTCATGAAGGGATGGACATGGTCAGAAACAATGCTCAGGTAGCCCGTGGCATTTAAACGATGGCCAATTGGCATTAAGGGGCCTAAAGTGTGCCCAGAAAACATCCCCACACCATACACCACCACCACCAGCCTGCACAGTGGTAACAAGGCATGATGGATACGTGTTCTCATTCTGTTTACGCCAAATTCGGACTATACCATTTGAATGTCTCAACAGAAATCGAGACTCATCAGACCAGGCAACATTTTTCCAGTCTTCAACAGTCCAATTTTGGTGAGCTCGTGCAAATTGTAGCCTCTTTTTCCTATTTGTAGTGGAGATGAGTGGTACCCGGTGGAGTCTTCTGCCCATCCGCCTCAAGGTTGTGCGTGTTGTGGCTTCACAAATGCTTTGCTGCATACCTCGGTTGTAACGAGTGGTTATTTCAGTCAAGGTTGCTCTTCTATCAGCTTGAATCAGTCGGCCCATTCTCCTCTGACCTCTAGCATCAACAAGGCATTTTCGCCCACAGAACTGCCGCATACTGGATGTTTTTCCTTTTCACACCATTCTTTGTAAACCCTAGAAATGGTTGTGCATGAAAATCGCAGTAACTGAGCAGATTGTGAAATACTCAGATCGGCCCGTCTGGCACCAACAACCATGCCACGCTCAAAATTGCTTAAATCACCTTTTTTTCCATTCTGACATTCAGTTTGGAGTTCAGGAGATTGTCTTGACCAGGACCACACCCTAAATGCATTGAAACAACTGCCATGTGATTGGTTGACTAGATAATTGCACTAATGAGAAATAGAACAGGTGTTCCTAATAATTCTTTAGGTGAGTTATATATATATATATATATATATATATATATATATATGGATATATATAGCGATAATTGACTATAGACTTGTGTTAATAAATCTATTTTATTGTTCAAAACACAGTTTATAGTCTTTGTAGTCGCCGCCACAAGTCAACACACGTAGTTCAGGAAAAGATAGAGAAATAGGTAGTTTGTATTTTTAGTATAAATAGGCGGAGTCATCAATAGACGACTCACGACTAAGTATGGATATTAATTATTGATATTAACCCAAAATATTGATAATTGATATTTCCTACAGTCTTTCTTCCCTAGGGGTACTCCCTAACTTTCTGGGGCTCATACCATATGGTAGCTAGGGTTCCCTTGATGTTAGGTGGTTGGCAGGTAGCATGGCAGAGGTATGGATGCAGGGCCAGTGGATGGAGTCAATAATCAAACCTGTTAGTTGTAATAACTAAAGTACATATACTTTAGAACTGTGCCTTTTGCTGCTATGTCACAGTATAGTTTCCTCCGTATAACTGGGTATGGGCAAAAACAATGATGGTAATAATAGTACTCCCTGACTCTCCTTCTAAGGACACTTTGTAGTCTCCCCAAATAACCACAGACATAGTATTCTGTTCTTGTTAATTTTGCAATTCCCAAACTGAGGGTGCAGATTTAGATAGAGATGGCCAATGCATATCAAAGTGTGGTAGGTGCCAATCTGTGCCTATCCACCATGGCAAGGTGAATGACCTCTGTCCAGACAGGAGCCTACTCCAGTGAGCCAGTGAGTGTAATGTGGATATGCTGAACGGAGGAGGGCTGAGACTTGTATGCAGGAGGGCTACAGTGAAGGGCCACAAGGAGAACATAACTATTGTGAAGGGGCCACAAGGTGGGCATAACTACTGTGAGTGGGGGAACATTGTCGGCATAACTACTGTGAGAGGGGCATACTGTGGGCATTTATGCTGTAAAGGAGAACAATATGGGCATAATTACTGTGAGGGGCCACAATGTGGGCATTAGTACTGTGTTGTAGCACTAAGGGTAAATGCCTGTTATACATTGGGATGGCTCAGTCTTACAGGGCAGCACAGTGCCCCCTCGTAGGTATTTACCAGGTACAGTCACCATCCCTTCCTTATAAGATTTTTTTTTTTCCTTACCACCACAGTGACCTTGTTCGAGATCCAGCAGACATTCCGACAACATGCCAGTGACACCCTAGATGAGGTAGGACCAGTTGGGTCTTGGGCTTGGAGTATTGGTACTGCCGTGATTGATAGATTTTATTAGGTGGACTGTGTGAGTATAGTTATGCATTGGGCGGAGTTAAAGGAGTGGTTTAGTGTAATAAAAATTTGTCGTGGTACACAGTGTGCGCTGCTTAACTACCCCTATTTATGTAAATTTGAGTGGGATGGGGATGATTGCAAATCTGAATCCTGGCCCCAGTTGCAGAAAAGCCTAGCTATACCTGTCCTGGCCTAACTCCGTCGATGCTGCTCGAGGCTGCAGTGTAAGAGATGTGATGCGATTAAGTCGCTGGGAGCAGTGATTTCTCATAATTACATAGGTAAATAGTTAATAGCATAGTAGCATAGTATATAAGGCCAAAAAAGACATTTGTCCATCCAATTTGGCCTGTTATCCTGCAAGTTGATCCAGAGGAAGGCAAAAACAACTATGAGGTAGAAGCCAATTTTCCGCACTTAAGGGGAAAAAATCCTTCCCGACTCCAATCAGGCAATCAGATAACTCCCTGGATCAGCCAGTAATATTATTACACTCCAGAAATACATCCAGGCCTCCTTGAACTCTGCTAGTGAACTCGCCATCACCACCTCCTCAGGTAGACAGTTCCATAGTCTTACTGCTCTTACCGTAAAGAATCCTCTTCTATGTTCCCTTGTCACAGTCACAGTCTGGGGGTAAATAGAGGATGGGAGAGATCTCTGTACTGACCCCTGGTATGTTTATAAATAGTAATAAAATCTCCCTCAGTCGTCTTTTTATGAATAACCCTAATTTTGATAATCTTTCAGAGTATTGAAGTTCCCTCATTCCAGTTATTACTTTCGTTGCCCTCCTCTGAACCCTCTCCAGCTCTGCTATGTCTGCCTTGTTCACAGGAGAAGGGTATTGATAGGATGATAATAAAAGATGACTAGATGCATCAGCTTGGATTAAGTCTTTTCTGGCACCAGGAGAGTGAATATGACCATATCAGACACGACACATATGATGATCAAAATCACTCTGTTTATTGATAATAAGGTTCAAGCCTTTATAGGACATTATACGCCCTTTCATTATTCAATCATCTTTTCCCAAACAATATAGCCTCCAATCATAATGAGACACATACCGTCATACAACATACTTTCCCCAGTTACATCCTGGCCTTCATGCTCCACGTACTAGCTGACGCGGACAAGATAAGGAATTCGGTTAGATACTCGGCTGCCCAAAACATTTGGTTATGACAGAATGTTCTTACACAAAGTTCAAGACAGCATATTCCTTCAATCCCCTCTTAGAACCTTATATTCATATTATATGGTTCTCCTTGCCCCTCTTTTGCCTATAAGTTCTTAAGTATTCCATATAAGCCTCTGGGGTATGTTCTTCAGGCCTTGGTGGGGTATTGTTCATCTCACCTGTGAGCACTGGAGTGTAATAAGACGTCGAGCGCACCCTCTTTTCAGTGAAACTTTGACATGTGGAAAGAAGCGAGGGTACGCATTGTACACAGCAACATAAGCATATCATTATAGCGATGATAGCAAATACCACTCCTAATACATATCGGATTTGACCAAAGTCAGGTATCCAGCTAAAAAGCCAATCCCACCATCCTTGATTAGCGTCTTGTTTTATGTGTTTTATCATTTCTTCTAATTGGCCCATCTTATCCTTTATCCCTTGGGAATGATCTGACAAATTAAAACAGCACATACCTGAAAAAGCAGAGCACCCTATACCATGTTGTAATAGCAGATAATCAATGGTTGCCCTATTCTGTAGAATTGCCTTCTTATATGACTGTATATCTAGCAATATGTCCTGCAAGATTGCGCTAGTGACATTTATTTCTTTTACCATAAAGCAAGCAAGCCTTGAGATTGTCTTGTGGTTATATGCAGCTAACCCTGGTACTCCTACCATTGATATTGCCAGGCTTAAGTACTCTGTTTCTGAGAGAAGGTTCACATTATAATTACAATCTTCCGGTAACTGCACAGAAGATTCTTGTGTATAACGTGTTTGTGTTGCAGGAAGTAATGGTATCATGGCTAATGTTAACCTAGCCATCGTGCAGGGTCCATCTGTAATGTTTGCTGGTATGTACGTGTAACTAAAGTTTACGCATGCTAACACCCATCCTGTTGGAAGGGGGACATGTTTGTCTAAGGATGGCACTATCTTTGTGATATTACATTGCATATTTCTTCCTGATATCATCTTTTTGCAACTACTTAGGCCCTGTTGGCAAATATCTGGTTTGGTCTTATTTTGTTGCTTTACTTGTATGCAGGGAGGTAGTAATTTTTCATCACAAGTGAAATTATAGCATACTTCTGCAGCTGTGACTAGACCTGTAATTATTCTGATCATATTACCTTGTAGATATCTATGTGTAGAGCAATTATAGCAGACATAATAAGGATTCACATGTCCATATCTAACATCATGTTCTTCTAAATCAGTGTCATTCCACTGGGAACGCAGGAGCCCTGTCCATATAGACACTGGAGTGGGCACTGCTACCAGGCAGGTTTCTAGAATATTGGATGCAGACAACGTGGTTCGAAGACAGAAATCAGTTAGGTTCAGGGTCTTGGCCAGGTACAGCCACAGATTCTCCTTTGTCTTCCACAGATTGTCCTCCCCTCTGCATCCTGTTGTTAGGTATGTCTGTCTGTCCCATGATCGAAGAACAGTTATTAGGATGCATAAGGCTGCAATTGTCAGAACTGCAGGTCTCAGCCATTTTAAGGAATTCTCCGACTGTGTCATCTCGTTGGGGGTCAAGGCTGTCTGCCTCCGTTAGTACCCCTTCTTGTCTTTCCTTCTCGGTTGCCTTGTTCCTCTCTACCAATTTTATTCGCGTAGCGTGGATCCACGTGGGCGATTGCTCTGTCAGCACTGCTGTCCTGGTTACTGCCACGATGGTGGCGGGGGCGCTGTAGGCAAATTCACTCAGTCTTTTCCCCTTTTCAGTATCTTCACCAGCACAATATCACCAGACCTGAAAGGGTGCGTGGGTTCCTGTGGAAGAGAGGGAAATTTACAAGCAACTTTCTCCTCAGTTTTGCTAAGGATTCAGATAAGATGAGTAACGTATTCCTCCCTGATCTGGTCAATGTCTGCTTTCTGTGAAGGCTGGGCCTAGGTCAGACTCAATTACCAAGGGGCAACCCACCTAGGGATAATTTGTTGGGTGAGTATTTTTGCTGTTGTTTCTGCATCCTCTGCCCTGGTGGGGAATACTTCTGGCCATCTTACGAACATGTCTACTATTACCAATGAATATTCTAGTTTACCCTTTGTTTTGGGGATATGTGTGTAGTCTACCTGCAGATGGGTGAAAGGTGTAGTAGGGTAGTCCAGGCACTGATGTGGGATCTTAAGAGGGTTGTTTGGATTGTTTCTCAAACATGTAAGACATCTCCCTACATAATCAGCTACCAGTTTATTCATGTTGGTGATGTAAAAGTTTTGACCAAGGAGTAAACCTGTAGTTTGTATGCTGTTGTGTTCTACACCATGAAAATGAGCAATGAAGAGGGCAGCACTATGTTGCGGTATACAGGGTTTCCCTCTTTGCAGATCAATCCAGTTTGTGGATTTTTCTGCAACACAGGGTACACTCAGTCTTACTCTTCTTCCTGTGATGCATATCGTTGCAGGTCAGTGATCATTTGGACCGTGTCCAAAGAGGGTGGTTTGAGGCATGCCATTTCCCATGAATCTTTGTGAATCCTAGTGGGGTTTTCTTTCGCAACTTGTTTCGCTATCTTGTCAGCTAAAGCATTGCCCTGGGACACTCTATCCTTGCCCTGTGTGTGTGCTTTGCAATGTACTATGGCCAGGCTAGAGGGTAGTTTAAGGGCAGCTAAAAGATTATCAATGAGGAGTGAATGAGAGATCTTCTTCCCATCTGCAGCAGTGAACCCCCGCCTTTGCCATATTACTCCATGATCCCACACTACCCCATGTGCATATGTACTGTCTGTGTAGATTGTGACTGGTTTGTCTGTATGTAGGGTACATGCTCTGGTGAGTGCAATTAGTTCGGCAGCCTGGGCTGATTGGACATGTATTGGTCTTGCTTCTAACACTATGTCGGGTAACATGACTATGGCATAGGCTGCGCAGAAGACAGTATCGAGTGGGCGTGAGCATGAGCCGTCAACAAATACTTCAGGTGCCCCTGTCACAGGCGTCGCTGACAAATCCATTCTGGGGAAGTCTCATACTCTAACACTTTGGGGCAGTCATGTGCGCTCGGGCAGGGCGTCTTCTTCTCCTTTTAGCCCTATGAGTGCATTCAATATCGGTGCTGGCCCTGCTGAATGTGGGGCATATTTGATTTGTAAGGAAGGGTCACTTAACAAGAGTATCTCATATCCTGACAGTCGCTGGGCTGACATGTGTTGGGTGTGTATGCCTCGTAGTAACCCCACTACATCAATGAGTTGTGTGTAGGATGGTGGGGTACCCCAGTGTGAGGGGGTCGCGAGCTCCACCATCATTGCACAAGCCGCAAGAGTACGCAGACATGCCGGCATACCTTGTACGGATACCGGCATTATCTTTGAGAAAAAAGCACAAGGACGCAACTTGCCTCCATGTTCTTGTGTTAGCACCCCCGCCATGGTTTTACAATTTTGGCGCGCAAACATGTGGAACGGCAGCTTATAGTCAGGGAGGCCCAATCCTGGGCATACATCAGAGAACATTTAACATATCAAAAGCATTCAACATTTCCTCAGACCATCTTATGAGCTCTGGTTTGTCTTCCAGAGTGGCTTGCCTCAGGATATTATCATAGTAGGAACAGTCAGGGATCCATTGTCTGCAATAATTTATCATACCAAGGAAGGACAGCATTTCCTTCTTGGTGTGTGGGGTGACCAGTCCCACTACAGACTGGACTCGCTCCGGACTGATCCGCCTTTCCCTTTCTGTGAGGACAAAGCCCAAGTACTCAACTTGCTTTTACACCATTGCATTTTCTTGCGTGACACCTTGTGTCCACATTCTGATAACCATTTTAACAAAGATACACCATCAGTAACATTGGCCTCCTCTGACATACTGCACAGTAACAAATCGTCCACATATTGTATCAGCACCGAACCTAGGGGGTGCCATGGTTTTCAAAGTGGCTTGGAGGACAATGCTGTACACTACAGGTGAATCAGCATATCCCTGTGGCATCCGCCCCAGGTTAGCTGTCAGTCCTCAAAGAAAAAAAAAAAGTAGTCTGGTACTCTTATTAACTGGGATTGAGAAGAAGGCATTCTTCAAATCAATAACACTAAACCAGGCGGCTTCTGCAGGGATGGAGGATAAGAGGGCGGTGATGTCTGGAACTAGAGGTGCAATGGGTACAATGAGATTGTTGATTGCCCTAAAATCCTGTAGAGGGGTCCGGCTCTCTCAAAGGTCCCTTGTACAAATCTTTGTTTAACACACTAGAGGTGGCACCGCTGTCTACCATAAACCCTGTTTTTCTTCCTGCTACTTTAAGTAAGATGATAGGCATGTCTTTCCAGTGTGATGTGACCTGTGTGAAAGTTGGGGTGACTCCTCCGGGCCCCGTCAGTAGGCTTGCTGGTTGTTCCAGTCAATAGGAATCTGGGCTGGTTCTGTGTGTTCTGTTGGTTCCTCGTTCTGTAATGCCTGTGTCGGCTGTTGTTGGTTATGTGCTACCTGCACTGATGTGTTTCTACGTGGTGCCGTGCACTGCCTTGCCCAGTGTCCTTCCTGCCCACAATTATAACAGCTGGTGTTTGAATATGGGTTTACGATCTGTTCTCTGTCTCCCTGCCTGTAGTTTCCACCTCTCCCCTGCGTCTGCCTCTACCCCTCCCTCTTGTGCCTGCATACAAGTGTGTGAGCTGGGAGTTTCCTCACATCAAAACATCCCGCTGCTTGCTTTTCAAAAAGATGTTTCTCAAAGTCCTTCGTGTTATCGGATGTCCATGATGAAACATTTTGTTTTACAGTGAGGATCAGTTTATCTGACAGGTTGTTAATGAATGTGGAAATGATTAAGCTGTCATTCTGGTGCATTGGTAAACCTGCCTCCAGTTTCCAGCAATCCATGAATCGTTTCCAGAATTCAGTAACAGTCTCGGCAGATTTTTGTTTACATGCCACTGCTACAGGAGTGAGGACTTCTGTTTGAACACTTCACTCATGTGTTCCTGTACCTGTGTCCATATCTCTTTTATGCCATCGGGTGTGTTACAGGTGTAATTATCTGCCTCTGTGTTTGGTTGGATTTCTGAGATGGTTTTCACCTTTTTCCAATCCCAATCTGTGTGTGCACCTATAATTCTATCAGCAGCCTCCATTGTCTCAGTCCACCCTGCTAAGTTGCCTACCCATGGGTTTACTAAATAGTAGTTGGTAGGACTAACTCTTGACACATAAATTTTACATGTTTCACCTGGTTCAGGTTTGGGGTAATCAGTCTTGGATCCCCGCCTCCCATTGTTGTATTCAGAGAATGTTTGGAACAATATCTGCCCAGGGCTGGCTGTGCTGAATATGAGGAATATTCCTCTGAATCCCTAACGACTAGCGCTGTTTTGAATCGCCACTTGCATTCGGTATTTCTGGGTTATAACGGATTTCTCCTCGCCAGAGTACCGGGCGCCTAACGATTCTCACAACGCATACAAGTTTACTCAACACAATTTCACAAAGTATTAATAACAATGAAGAGCGACTGTGCACTTACCACCCAGTCTGCAGTTCATACAAACAGATAATCTTATACTTCTACAAGATCTTATAACATCTATGCATATTTGACATGTAAGAGTTAATCCAAGCTTTGACTTCCCTGTTCCCTGAACAGCGGTATTTTGGAGTGCACTCCCTCTTAGTATCTATGCACAACTCCCTGAGTTGTGTTACGTGTGTCCCTGACACAGCTTCTGTAGCTCTCTAGTCTAAAATAAGGTTCATCCGTACTTACTATTGTAGATCGAGACGTGGCCGGTGCCCTCGGATCGGGCAGGGGACAAAAATCAATGTCACTTCTCACCAGACCCGAGGACGACCTCTCGATCCCGGATTCGAGCCCCCAAATTGATAGGATGATAATAAAAGATGACTAGATGCATCAGCTTGGATTAAGTCTTTTCTGGCACCAGGAGAGTGAATATGACCATATCAGACACGACACATATGATGATCAAAATCACTCTGTTTATTGATAATAAGGTTCAAGCCTTTATAGGACATTATACGCCCTTTCATTATTCAATCATCTTTTCCCAAACAATATAGCCTCCAATCATAATGAGACACATACCGTCATACAACATACTTTCCCCAGTTACATCCTGGCCTTCATGCTCCACGTACTAGCTGACGCGGACAAGATAAGGAATTCCGGTTAGATACTCGGCTGCCCAAAACATTTGGTTATGACAGAATGTTCTTACACAAAGTTCAAGACAGCATATTCCTTCAGGCAGGAGAAAAATAAAACAAAAGGTTGAGTAGTTCCGTGAATGCAGAAATACTCTGGACTGTAGGCGCCAGAGGGTGGAATAGTAAGTGGTCCTTGTTACAAATAGTCGATCAATTCTATCGATGCAGTGAAGATCTGAGGAAGGCAGCGCAGGTGTTTAGGAAAGAAAAATAATTCAGTCCCTAAAGAACAGTAATGGAAAGGAAGTGGCCAGGTGCCGGTGGTGAGTCGGTTCGAGGTCCCAGATAAAGTGAACACCAATAGAGGCGCCAATCCCAGGAGAGCAGGGAAGTGTATTAGAGATA
>CM065596.1:83331715-83545992 GCA_033119425.1 Bufotes viridis
TTATTCCTTGCTGTGTGACCTCTCTCCTCTGTCTGGGTGCTGGGGCCTAAATAACTGAAAGTGGCCTTCTCCAGTGGTGGGTGATATTACACCTTATTCCTTGCTGTGGGACCTATCTCCTCTGTATGGGTGCTGGGCCTAAATAACTGAAAGTGGCCTTCTACAGTGGTTGGTGATTTGACGCCTTATTCCTTGCTGTGGGACCTCTCTCCTCTGTCTGGGTGCTGGGCCTAAATAACTGAAAGTGGCCTTCTCCAGTGGTGGGTGATATGACGCCTGATTCCTTGCTGTGGGACCTCTCTCTCTGTCTGGGTGCTGGGGCCTAAATAACTGAAAGTGGCCTTCTCCAGTGGTGTGTGATATGACGCCTTATTCCTTGCTGTGGGACCTCTCTCCTCTGTCTGGGTGCTGGCCCTAATTAACTGAAAGTGGCCTTCTTCAGTGGTGGGTGATATGGCGCCTTGTTCCTTGCTGTGTGACCTCTCTCCTCTGTCTGGGTGCTGGGTTCTAAATAACTGAAAGTGACCTTCTCTAGTGGTCGTGATATGACGCCTTATTCTTTGCTGTGGGACCTCTCTCCTCTGTCTGGGTGCTGTGGCCTAAATAACTGAAAGTGGCCATCTCCATTGGTGGGTGATATGATGCATGATTCTCTGCTTTGGAACCTCTCTCTCTTCTTTCTTGGTGCTGGGGCCTAAATAACTGAAAGTGGCCTTTTCCAGTGGTGGGTGATATGACGCCTTATTCCTTGCTGTGGGACCTCTCTCCTCTGTCTCGGTGCTGGGGCCTAAATAACTGAATGTGGCCTTCTCCAGTGGTGGGTGATAAGGCGCCTTATTCCTTGCTATGGGACTTCTCTCCTCTGTCTGGGTGCTGGGGCCTAAATAACTGAATGTGGCCTTCTCTAGTGGTCGGTGATATGACTCCTTATTCCTTGCTGTGTGACCTCTCTCCTCTGTCTGGGTGCTGGGGCCTAAATAACTGAAAGTGGACTTCTCCAGTGGTGGGTGATATTACACCTTATTCCTTGCTGTGGGACCTATCTCCTCTGTATGGGTGCTGGGCCTAAATAACTGAAAGTGGCCTTCTACAGTGGTTGGTGATTTGACGCCTTATTCCTTGCTGTGGGACCTCTCTCCTCTGTCTGGGTGCAGGGGCCTAAATAACTGAAAGTGGCCATCTCTAGTGGTCGGTGATATGACGCCTTATTCTTTGCTGTGGGACCTCTCTCCTTTGTCTGGGTGCTGTGGCCGAAATAACTGAAAGTGGCGTTCTCCAGTGGTGGGTGATATGATGCCTTATTCCTTGCTGTGGGACCTCTCTCCTCTGTCTGGGTGCTGGGGCCTAAATAACTGAAAGTGGCCTTCTCCAGTGGTGTGTGATATTACACCTTATTCCTTGCTGTGGGACCTCTCTCCTCTGTCTGGGTGCTGGGCCTAAATAACTGAAAGTGGCCTTCTACAGTGGTGGGTGATTTGACGCCTTATTCCTTGCTGTGGGACCTCTCTCCTCTGTCTGGGTGCTGGGCCTAAATAACTGTAAGTGGCCTTCTCCAGTGGTGGGTGATATGACGCCTTATTCTTTGCTGTGGGACCTCTCTCCTCTGTCTGGGTGCTGGGGCCTAAATAACTGAAAGTGGCCTTCTCCAGTGGTGTGTGATATGATGCCTTATTCCTTGCTGTGGGACCTCTCTCCTCTGTCTGGGTGCTGGCCCTAATTAACTGAAAGTGGACTTCTTCAGTGGTGGGTGATATGGCGTCTTGTTCCTTGCTGTGTGACCTCTCTCCACTGTCTGGGTGCTGGGGCCTAAATAACTGATAGTGGCCTTCTCTAGTGGTCGGTGATATGACGCCTTACTCTTTGCTGTGGAACCTCACTCCTTTGTCTGGGTGCTGGGGCCGAAATAACTGAAAGTGGCGTTCTCCAGTGGTGGGTGATATGACGCATGATTCCTTGCTGTGGGACCTCTCTCCTCTGTCTGGGTGCTGGGGCCTAAATAACTGAAAGTGGCCTTTTCCAGTGGTGGGTGAAATGACACCTTATTCCTTGGTGTGGGACTTCTCTCCTCTCTCAGGGTGCTGAGGCCTAAATAGCTGAAAGTGGCCTTCTCCAGTGTTGTGTGATATGACGCCTTATTCCTTGCTGTGGGACCTCTCTCCTCTGTCTGGGTGCTGGGGCCTAAATAACTCAAAGTGACCTTCTCCAGTGGTGGGTGATATGACGCCTTATTCCTTGCTGTGGGACCTCTCTCCTCTGTCTGGGTGCTTGGGCCTAAATTACTGAAAGTGACCTTCTCCAGTGTTGGGTGAAATTACACCTTATTCCTTGCTGTGAGACCTCTCTCCTCTGTCTGAGTGATGGGGCCTAAATAACTGAAAGCGGCCTTCTCCAGTGGTGGGTGATATGAGGCATGATTCCTTGCTGTGGGACCTCTCTCCTCTGTCTGGGTGCTGGGGCCTAAATAACTGAAAGTGGCCTTCTCCAGTGGTGGGTGAAATGACACCTTATTCCTTGGTGTGGGACGTCTCTCCTCTGTCTGGGTGCTGGGGCCTAAATAACTGAAAGTGGCCTTCTCCATTGGTGGGTGATATGATGCATGATTCTCTGCTGTGGGACCTCTCTCCTCTGTCTGGGTGCTGGGGACTAAATAACTGAAAGTGGCCTTTTCCAGTGGTGGGTGATATGACGCCTTATTCCTTGCTGTGGGACCTCTCTCCTCTGTCTCGGTGATGGGGCCTAAATAACTGAATGTGGCCTTCTCCAGTGGTGGGTGATATGGCGCCTTATTCCTTGCTGTGGGACCTCTCTCCTCTGTCTGGGTGCTGGGGCCTAATTAACTGAAAGTGCTCTTCTCCAGTGGTTGGTGATATGGCGCATGATTCCTTGCTGTGGGACCTCTCTCCTCTGTCTTGGTGCTGGGGCCTAAATAACTGAAAGTGGCCTTTTCCAGTGGTGGGTGATATGACGCCTTATTCCTTGCTGTGGGACCTCTCTCCTCTGTCTCGGTGCTGGGGCCTAAATAACTGAATGTGGCCTTCTCCAGTGGTGGGTGATATGGCGCCTTATTCCTTGCTGTGGGACCTCTCTCCTCTGTCTGTGTGCTGGGGCCTAATTAACTGAAAGTGGCCTTCTCTAGTGGTCGGTGATATGACGCCTTTTTCTTTGCTGTGGGACCTCTCTCCTCTGTCTGGGTGCTTGGGCCTAAATAACTGAAAGTGGCCTTCTCCAGTGGTGGGTGAAATGACACCTCATTCCATGGTGTGGGACCTCTCTCCTCTGTCTGGGTGCTGGTGCCTAAATAACTGAAAGTGGCCTTCTCCATTGGTGGGTTTTATGATGCATGATTCTCTGCTGTGGGACCTCTCTCCTATGTCTGGGTGCTGGGGCCTAAATAACTGAAAGCGGCCTTGTCAAGTGGTGGGTGATATGACGCCTTATTCCTTGCTGTGGGACCTCTCTCCTCTGTCTGGGTGCTGGGGCCTAAATAACTGAAAGTGGCCTTCTCCTGTGGTGGGTGATATGGCGCCTTATTCCTTGCTGTGTGACCTCTCTCCTCTGTCTGGGTGCTGGGGCCTAAATAACTGAAAGTGGCCTTCTCTAGTGGTCGGTGATATGACACCTTATTCTTTGCTGTGGGACCTCTCTCCTTTGTCTGGGTGCTGGGGCCGAAATAACTGAGAGTGGCGTTCTCCAGTGGTGGGTGATATGACGCCTTATTCCTTGCTGTGGGACCTCTCTCCTCTGTCTCAGTGCTGGGGCCTAAATAACTGAATGTGGCCTTCTCCTGTGGTGGGTGATATGGCGCCTTATTCCTTGCTGTGTGACCTCTCTCCTCTGTCTGGGTGCTGGGGCCTAAATAACTGAAAGTGGCCTTCTCTAGTGGTTGGTGATATGACACCTTATTCTTTGCTGTGGTACCTCTCTCCTTTGTCTGGGTGCTGGGGCCGAAATAACTGAAAGTGGCGTTCTCCAGTGGTGGGTGATATGATGCCTTATTCCTTGCTGTGGGACCTCTCTCCTCTGTTTGGGTGCTGGGGCCTAAATATCTGGAAGTGGCCTTCTCCAGTGGTGGGTGATATGACGCCTTATTCCTTGCTGTGGGACCTTTATCCTCTGTCTGGGTCCTGGCCCTAAATAACTAAAAGTGGCCTTCTCCATTGGTGGGTGATATGACGCCTATTCCTTGCTGTGGGACCTCTCTCCTCTGTCTGGGTGCTGGGGCCTAAATAACTGAAAGTGGCCTTCTCCAGTGGTGTGTGATATTACACCTTATTCCTTGCTTTGGGACCTCTCTCCTCTGTCTGGGTGCTGGGCCTAAATAACTGAAAGTGGCCTTCTCCAGTGGTGGATGATTTGACGCCTTATTCCTTGCTGTGGGACCTCTCTCCTCTGTCTGGGTGCTGGGCCTAAATAACTGAAAGTGGCCTTCTCCAGTGGTGGGTGATATGACGCCTTATTCCTTGCTGTGGGACCTCTCTCCTCTGTCTGGGTGCTGGGGCCTAAATAACTGAAAGTGGCCTCCTCCAGTGGTGTGTGATATGATGCCTTATTCCTTGCTGTGTGACCTCTCTCCTCTGTCTGGGTGCTGGGGCCTAAATAACTGAAAGTGGCCTTCTCTAGTGGTCGGTGATATGACACCTTATTCTTTGCTGTGGGACCTCTCTCCTCTGTCTGGGTGCTGGGGCCTAAATAACTGAAAGTGGCCTTCTCCAGTGGTGGGTGATATTGACACCTTATTCCTTGCTGTGGGACCTCTCTCCTCTGTCTGGGTGCTGGGCCTAAATAACTGAAAGTGGCCTTCTCCAGTGGTGGGTGATATGACGCCTTATTCCTTGCTGTGGGACCTCTCTCCTCTGTCTGGGTGCTGGGGCCTAAATAACTGAAAGTGGCCTCCTCCAGTGGTGTGTGATATGATGCCTTATTCCTTGCTGTGGGTCCTCTCTCCTCTGTCTGGGTGCTGGCCCTAATTAACTGAAAGTGCCCTTCTTCAGTGTTGGGTGATATGGCGCCTTGTTCCTTGCTGTGTGACCTCTCTCCTCTGTCTGGGTGCTGGGGCCTAAATAACTGATAGTGGCCTTCTCTAGTGGTTGGTGATTTGACGCCTTATTCTTTGCTGTGGGACCTCTCTCCTCTGTATGGGTGCTGGGCCTAAATAACTGAAAGTGGCCTTCTCCAGTGGTGTGTGATATGACACATGATTCCTTGCCGTGGGACCTCTCTCCTCTGTCTGGGTGCTGGGGCCTAAATAACTGAAAGTGGCCTTCTCCAGTGGTGGGTGATATGACACATGATTCTCTGCTATGGGACCTCTCTCCACTTGATATTGGTTAATTTTTATTTTTTTTATTTTATTTTAATTCATTTCCCTATCCACATTTGTTTGCAGTGCATTTACCTTCATTTTGCTGCCTTTTGCAGCCCATTACTGGACTATTTTACAGCCTTTTTAGTGCCCAAAAGTTCGGGTCCCCATTGACTTCAATGGGGTTCGGGTTCGGGATAAAGTTCTAGTCGAGTTCGGATCCCGAACTCGAACATTTTCGGGAAGTTCGGCCGAACTTCTCGAACCCGAACATCCAGGTGTTCGGTCATCTCTAATTTTAAGTGGTGACAATATAATAAGACTTACCATTACTTCTGTATTGTGGTGCAAAATTGTCAATAGAACTCATCCAAGAAGTATCTATGCTATTTACACTGTATCTTTTTTCTAGTGTTCATAAATCAGTTAACAGTAGCACTAGCACCATCTGTTGGATGGTCAAGGCATCATAATCACCACCTCATGTACTTTTAGTGGTGATAATATAACAAGACAAACTGTCCAAGAACACAATTGTTATGTACAATTGCCTATAGAACTGATCCAAGAATTATCTCTGTTGACCACATAATATCTTTTCTTCTAAGTGCTTAGTAATTAGTTAATAGCAGCCCTAGCAACATCTAGAGGATTTTTAAGTCACTATATATCCAGTGGATTTTCAAGTTGTTACATACATTATATACATTTGGATTTTACAAAGTACGGTTGAATCTATTGCATATAGATATCAGCCATTACCTTTGGCATAACTGGGGACTTGTCCTCAGTTTGTTGGGGGAATTGTCCTTATTGGTATTATTGGGGTAATTGTTTTTATATTGGTCTTATTGGTTTTGACATTTTTATTTTTATTTTACAGTATAGATATTTTTATGTGAACTAGCACGTTTTCACTTGATAAATAAATTGATATTAATCAAGCAATATGGTCCATGGTTCTCTGATTTGAGTGCCCTTCTATTTACGGTTTATCCTGAGGATAGTTCATCAATATGAAAAGCCCAGACAACCCCTTGAACTGCAGCTAAGTCTTCCTCATTTTCTGCTCCATGTGATCTGTGCATTTGTCCAAGTTATCAATTGATGATGAAAATTTGGTTATGGCTTGAGTAATCTCTATAGATTGAGTAATATTACCGTGTATCACAGCTTCCTTTGCTTGATGGTGGTGAGACCTGTTCTGCATAGGTTAATGGTTTATGAGGGTATTCCGCGTCAGAAGATACCCTGTGGGAGCTGGCTGATGGAGACGAAGAAGCTGAAGAGGCAGACGCAGATCAGTCTTTACCGACATTGCCATGTGGCGAGTGTGCTAAGAAAAAGTCAGTGAGCAGCTTTGCCGGCGTTTCTCTGCTTCTACATGTCATCTTGGGATGTTAATGAAGAGTGGGGATGCTATTTCAGTCAGCTAACTCGCTCAGGTACTGCTGCAGAGGTTGTGATGCAGGATGCCAGTAAGGAGCAAGGGAACTAAGCTGCCATTTTTCCCCAGGTTAAATCACAAACAATTTAATCTGTCACTAGTGATGAGTATATAGAAGATAATCCCAGCAAACGTATTTGCTCTTTATAATATGATTTAATCTTCAAAATCCATTAGGACGCGTTTCGGCCCGTCCAGCCTTGAATGACACCATGCTACATTTTATAGGTACAGGTTACAATCACATGATCATGACATAATCAATCAATCAATTACATAGGAAATGACATCACTATATGATCACAAAGAAAACCTCTTATCCTGATCCATGCCCATCTAGACTAAGTTTGTGGCACTGCAGTCTACAAAAAAATAAATATATAAACTCCATATTAAAATCAGAGACACATGACCTTATAATCCCTATTTAACCCTAGTTAACTAGTGATGAGTTAGCACCAAAGTGTTCGGGTACTCGGTCTGAACACATAGCGATATTCGTGCGCTCGGCCAAGCACCCGAGTATAATGGAAGTCAATGGGAGACAACCAGGCCCCTCTTGCTCGGATGAGGGGAGGGTGCCTGGTCCATTGGAAAAGGTCAGAAAGTGACAGAAACACCACCGAAATAGATCTGGAACAGCATTGGGACCATGTCTGGGTGCATCTTGCACTCCAATATCGCTGCTGGGAACCATATTGTCCGCCACTTTTACATAGTGATAAAATCCCATCCAAAATCCCACCCCCTCAACAAAAAAAATAAAAATTTTAGAGGTAAAATTGTTAGGAAACATTCTTACCTGTATATTCAATTGTATATACAGTGCACATGCTGCCAAAAATTACAAGGAAGAAGCACTCAGATGCAGCCTGTATATCACATGAAGGAGGGCCTCATTCACATTGTTAAGGTACACTGCTACACTCATTAAGCCTATGCACTAACTAAAAGGGCTGGCAAAAATTACAAGGAATTGGCACTCCAATAAACCCTCTATTACACATAAAGGAGGGCATCATACACACCCTTGAAAAATTATGATTGATGGCCTGCTGGTGACTCTTAAAAACATTATAGCTGAGGGCCTGTAGGTGGGTGGACCCTATAAAAAAATTGTAGTGAGGGCCTGAAGGTGAGCTAACCACATAAAACATTGCAGTGATGGCCTACGGTGAGCAGACCATATAAAACATTAGAGGTGAGGGTCTGAAGCCGAGCGAACCCCATAAAACATTGCAGTGATGGCCTACAGGTAAGCAGATCGTATAAAACATTAGAGGTGAGGGCCTGAAGGTCCTCAAACCCCATAAAACATTGCAGTAATGGCCTACAGGTGAGAAGACCCTATAAAACATTAGAGGTGGGGGCCTGAAGGTGAGCGAACCCCATAAAACATTGCAGTAATAGCACTCTGGGTGAGCAGACCGTATAAAACATTGGAGGTGAGGGCATGGAGGTGAGCGAACCCCATAAAACATTGCAGTAATGGCATACAGGTGAGCAGACTGTATAAAACATTGGAGGTGAAGGCCTTAAGGTGATTGAACCCCATAAAACATTGCAGTAATGGCCTACAGTTGAGCAGACCGTATAAAACATTGGAGGTGAGGGCATGTAGGTGAGCGAACCCCATAAAACATTGCAGTAATGGCCTACAGTTGAGCAGACCGTATAAAACATTGGAGGTGAGGGCCTGAAGGTGAACGAACTCCATAAAACATTGCAGTAATGGCCTACAGGTGAGCAGACCATATAAAACAATAGAGGTGAGGGCCTGAAGGTGATCGAACCCCATAAAACATTCCAGTGATGGCCTAAAGGTGATCAGACCATATAAAACATTAGAGGTGAGGGCCTGAAGCCGAGTGAACTCTACAAAACATTGTAGTGAGGGAATATATATTCTGTATGGTAGAGGAGGCGGATGAGAAAACAAGATTCAAACATATCCCCTTTTTTTGCGGTGAAAAGGGTGCATCTGAATCTTGTGGATTGAGTACATTATAAAGCATACATTTAAATTGTGTTTTTGTTCCTTATCAGCTCAGATTTTCTCTGGTGGAGTGGAGAAGTCAGGGCAATCCAGGCCATTTTTATCTGATTCAACCTGTCAGCATTGTCAGTGGACAAGCGGATACACTTATCAGTTATAATGCCACCAGCAGCACTAAATACACGCTCAGACAATATGCTGGCGGCAGGGCAGGCCAGCACCTCCAAGGCGTAGAGCGCAAGTTCATGCCACGTGTCCAGCTGGGACACCCAGAAGTTGTAAAGCACTGAGGGATCATTTAGGGTGCTGACACGGTCTGCAATGTATTCCTTCATCATCTTCCAAAACTTTTCCCTCCTTGTAGCACTAAGCCGCGCTTCAGGGTGAGGTTGCTGGTGGGGTGTCATGAAAGTGTCCCATGCCTTGGAAAGCGTTGCCCTGCCTCTGTTGGAACTATTATGTGTTCCTCTTGTCTCCCTTCCTCGGTTGCCTAAAGAAGTACGGACTCTGGCGGCCCCGTTGTCTGATGGAAAATCGGTATTGCACCGTTTTACTCGTCCTCTCCACCACAGGAATAATAGATGAGAAGTTCTCTTTGTAGCGGGGGTCGAGAAGGGTGACAACCCAGTAATCTGTGTTACCTAAAATGCATATAGCGCGAGGATCGCGGGAAAGGAAGCCTAACATGAAGTCAGCCATGTGTGCCAAAGTACCAACAGACAAGATGTCAATGACCACTTCTGGATGACTCTCCATACCCTCCTCCTCTTCTCTCCATCCATGCTGAACAGATGGAATTAAAGTTTCATGGGTACTAGCCTCTGTAGCAGAGGTAAGTGTCTCCTCCTCCTCCTCTTCATGGCCCAACTCGTGAGAAGACGAACTGGGGGAGGTCTGGCTATAACACTGTGTCATCTACTCCCCCATTACCTCGTCTGCCACATTGAAAGCATCCTCCTTAATTATTAGCAGCGATTGTTTGAGTAGACACAGCAGTGGGATGGTTACGCTGATAATAGTGTTATCGCCACTAACCATCTATGTGGATTCATCAAAGTTTTTTTAAAACCTCACATAGGTCTGACATCAATGCCCACTCCTCGCTTGTGAATAGTGGCAGTTGACTGGAAAGGCGACGACCATGTTGCAGCTGGTATTCCACAACTGCCCTCTGCATCTAGGACGCAGAGTTCCACCGGGTGCTCACGTCGCACAACAGTCGGTGTTAAAGTCTTTCAGAAATGGGCACACAAGCGCGTGCCTTCACTTGTTGCTCCTGCAAATGGGGTAGGTTTTGATAAACCGCTGAACCACTAAGTTTAAGACGTGGGCTAGGCATGGAATGTGTGTCAGGTTGCCGAGCTCCATAGCCGCCAACCAAGTTACGGCCATTGTCAGACACAACCATGCCTGGTTGTAGGTTGAGTGGTGAGAGCCACAGCTCGGTCTGGTCCCTTATACCCTGCCACAGCTTTGCAGTGGTGTGCTGTTTGTCCCCAAAGCAGATCAGCTTCAGCACGGCCTGTTGACGCTTACCCACAGCAGTGTTACACTGCTTCCAGCTAGTGACTGATGGCTGACTGCTGTTGGAGGTGGAAATGGAGGAGTAGGCGGCGGAGGATAAGAAGTGGGGGTTGGAGCCAGTAACATAGCTGCTGGTGGAGACCCTGATGGACGTAGGGCCCGCAATCATGGGCGTGGGCAGCACCTGTGCCATCCCAGGGTACGACTCACTCCCGGCCTCCACAACATTCACCCAGTATGCTGTCAGGGAAATGTAGCATCCCTGGCCACCAGCATTTGTCAATGTGTCCATGGTGAGGTGGACCTTCCCAGTAAGAGTGTTGGTCAGTAGAGATGAGTGAACACCTGGAAGTTCGGGTTCGGTAAGTTTGGCCGAACTTCCCGAAAATGTTCGGGCTCGGGATCCGAACTCGACCCGAACTTTATCCCGAACCCCATTGAAGTCAATAGGGACCCGAACTTTTAGGCCTAAAAAGGCTGTAAAATAGTCCAGGAAAGGGCTAGAGGGCTGCCAAAGGCAGCAAAATGTATGTTGTTTTGTCCCCAGACGCAGATCCAGTTGTGTCCTGTGTGTTTATCAGCTTGACATTGCATTTACTGTGTTGTAATTTATTTGCATTTATTGTATGGTAACAGCGCCATCTATTGATCAGTTCATGTATTTCTTGCAACCTGTTTTTCCTATGCATTATGGGAGTCCCAGAGCATTGTGGGTAGTTCCTGGTTCTTCCTCTTCTTGTGCTGGGATGGCAAGCAGCCACCATCTTATGTCTCAGGTGCCATACTCTCTCACTGGTTTCCTGCCCCATCATCTGTTATTCAGCCTGTTTCCTAGCATAGTCGGTAAGGGCATTATCTATGTGCTATTTACTGAAGTTTATTACATGTTTCTTGTATTGATAACTCACTATCACTGTATTATCTCATGTACTGGATGTATAGCAGATTATTCTATGTCTTATGCCATGTACCATGGATATTTATGTTCTAAAATACTACTGTTTATTCTGTAGTTTCACCTTTCCTGTCAATCTACCATCAATAAAGAGAAAGTTAAAGCAGTACAGTTTTCTCTTCTTATCAAGACAAAGAAGGTTTAGCTACATGTCAGAGTACACACCGTGCTAACGTGTATGAGGACAGCATATATGTAAATCCCCTGAAAACAAATGTGGATAGGGAAATGAATTAAAATAAAATAAAATAAATAAAAATTAACCAATATCAATTGGAGAGAGGTCACACAGCAAGGAATCATGCGTCATATCACCCACCACTGGAGAAGGCCACTTTCAGTTATTTCGGCCCCAGCACCCAGACAGAGGAGAGAGGTCCCACACCGAGGAATCATGCGTCATATCACCCACCACTGGAGAAGGCCACTTTCAGTTATTTCGGCCCCAGCACCCAGACAGAGGAGAGGTTCATTCAACTTTGGGTTGCACCGCAAGATCATGGTAAAGTTAAAAAAATGAGGATTCAATAAAGAAGTGCCCCGGAGTTCAAGAATACATGGTTGAGGGGGAGGCAGTTATAAATGTCTATTCTGCACAAGGGAGGCACAGGTCCTGTGGGATCCATGCCTGGTTCATTTTTATGAACGTCAGCTTGTCCACGTTGGCTGTGGAGAGGCGGCTGCGTTTGTCAGTAATGACGCCCCCTTCCGTGCTGAATACACGTTCAGACAAAACGCTGGCCGCCGGGCAGGCCAGCACCCCCAAGGCATAAAATGCTAACTCTGGCCACGTGGACAATTTGGAGACCCAGAAGTTGAATGGGGCCGAACCATCAGTCAGTACATGGAGGGGTGTGCAGACGTACTGTTCAACCATGTTAGTGAAATGCTGCCTCCTGCTAACACGTTCCGTATCAGGTGGTGGTGCAGTTAGCTGTGGCGTGGAGACAAAACTTTTCCACATTTCTGCCATGCTAACCCTGCCCTCAGAGGAGCTGGCCGTGACACAGCTGCGTTGGCGGCCTCTTGCTCCTCCTCTGCCTTCGCCTTGGGCTTCTACCTGTTCCCCTGTGACATTTGGAAATTCTCTCAGGAGCACGTCTACCAGCGTGCGCTTGTACTAACACTTAACACTTGGCCTGCAACAGCTGGGACACCAGATTCAGGGTATTGCTATTTTGGCAATTGAATTTCACCCCAGAACAAAATATATGTTTTTGCGGACACTATGAAACTTGGCCAGCCACAGCTGAAACCACTGATTTATGGTATTGCTATTTTGGCAATTGAATTTCACTCCAGAACAAAATACACCCTTTTATGGACAGATTAACACTTGGCCTGCCACAGCTGGGACACCAGATTCAGGGTATTGCTATTTTGGCAATTGAATTTCACCCCAGAACAAAATATATAATTTGCAGGACACTATGAAACTTGGCCAGCCACAGCTGAAACCACTGATTTATGGTGTTTCTATTTTGGCAATCGAATTTCACCACAGAAAATAATCTATCCATTGCCAGACAGCAGACAGTATTATACTTCGCTAGCCAAAGCTGGAACACCAGATTTAGGGGATTGGTATTTGGGCAATTGTATTTAACCCCTTAATAAAATATAGAAATTGCTATCCTGAGTTTCTAGGGGTGACAATTCGCACAGCCAAGCCCCTGATGTAGGATATAGCAAAAAAAAAAACTAGTATTGATGGATTGATGGACTTGGTGGCAGCTTGTTCTGGTGCACCACAAGTCACAAAATGGCCGCCGATCACCCCAGAAAATAAGTGACTGTGAAAAACGCTCTGTGCAGCCTAAAAACCAGTGAGCAAGTAACTAGCAGAAGTTGAATCATTCACAGCTGTAGATCGATCACTTCATTAGGTGCTTTTGCTGACTTTTTCCTGCCTAATCTCGCCCTCACAGCAGCTACGTCCTCTCCCTACACTAATCAGAGCAGTGTGACGTGCGTCGCTACGTGACTTCAGCTTAAATAGAGGCTGTGTCACATGCTGCACTTGGCCAATCACAGCCATGCCATTAGTAGGCATGGCTGTGATGGGCTCTTAGGGCAAGAAGTAAAACACTAGCTGATTGGCTGCTGTGCAGCCCTTCAGAAAGCGGGAAGTAATCGCCGAACAACGAACCCGAACTTTTTTGAAAATGTTCGGGTTCGGGTCCGTGTCCCGAACACCCCAAAATTCGGTTCGAACTCGAACTATGCTCGAACTGTTCGCTCAACACTATTGGTCAGGGCATGGGCGATGTTGTTGGACACATGTTGGTGTAAGGCAGGCACAGCACACAGTGAAAAATAGTAGCGGCTGGGGACGGCCGCCAACATCAGGCTGCGGAAGGCCTCAGTGTCCACAAGCCAAAATGGCAACATTTGAAGTGCCAGCAATTATGAAAGTTGCGCATTTAGTGCTATGGCCTGTGGGTGGGTATTTGCTCTTGCGTTCAAATGCCTGTGTTATCGACATTTGGATTCTGCACTGGGACAGGGAAGTGGATGTTGTTGCTGATGGTTTATGCGAAAGTCCAGGTGCAGGGGCATCCGGGCCTGTGCCTTCGACAGGTGGCAGTGGTAATACCTGCAGACCCAGAGTGTGGACCCAGGGGTTCGGCCCACTTATTAGGGTGCTTAGATGCCATGTGGCGGATCATGCTGGTGGTGGTGAGGTTGCTAGTGTTCACGCACTGGCTCATTTTGGTAAGGCACAGGTTGCAAATTACCACTCTTTTGTCGTTAGCGCTTTCATCAAAAAAGCGCCATACTGCGGAATACCTACGCATGTGGGTGCTCAGTGTAACGGTTGCGGGCCTTGCGGGTTTGTTGTGAACCGATGTTTCCCTTTTGCAACCCCACTGCCTCTTCCAGACTGTTGCAGTTCTGCGGATCCCTCCCCCTCTGTACTGCTGTCCTCACTCGGCTTTTCACCTTACCATGTTGGGTCAGTGAGTGACCTCATCGTCCACCACCTCCTCTTCCACTTCCTTACTTTGCTCATCCTCCTGACTTGACCTAACTACAACCTCAGTGATTGACAACTGTGTCTCATCATCATCCACCTCGTGAACGAATGATTGCCGTTCACCACCGTCATCTTCTTGACACTGTGAAGGCTCAAGAGGTTGGGAATTAGAGCACAATATCTCAGGTACCTCTTCAAGCGTGCTTGGCGAGTACTGACGATGAAAAGATGACGCGACATGGTGGGAGGAAGGAGGATCAGAGTGAGGATTAGGTTGACAAGACTCTTGGCTACAGAGAGAGAGGGTGGTGCTTAACCGACTGGAAGCATTATCTTCTGCAATCCAATCGACCACCTGTTCGCACTGGTCCGACTTGGACAATGTTGTCCTGCGCCGCCCAGCTGGGTAAGGTGGATTTTTTTGATTTTTCAGGTGCACTGGCAGCAGGCACAGTTTTATTGCGCCCAGGGCCACGGCCTCTGCTTGCACCATCAGCATCACGCCAAGGGCCACGGCCTCTGCTTGCACCACCAGCATCACGCGCACTTCCCCGTCCCTTTGTGCTCGCCTTCTTCATATTAAATGATTTTGTCTGTAGATGTGGTGCAGATTGTTTTACTGTCCCCTATAGACACAGTTTTCTGATGCAGGACAGTACTGGATACAGAAAAATGCAGATTTTGGCCACTACACTAGGCCCGAAATAATGCAATTTTTATGATACACACTGTATTGACATGCAGTAAGGTACTGGATACAGAAAAATACAGATTTTAACCACTACACTAGGCCCAGATTATGTAATTTTTATGATACAGACTGTATTGAGATGCAGTAAGGTACTGGATACAAAAAAATACAGATTTTGGCCACTACACTAGGCCCAAGAGAATGTAGTTTTTAATATACACACTGTATTCGGAAGTAGTTCTATATTGGATACAAATTTGTCCCAAATAAAATGTATTCTCTGCTGGAATAATATATGGTTGCGGCCTAAACTCACACACTCACACACAGATGTGCCCAAAACTAGTTAACTCTGGCCAAAATATAAATCACTCTCTGCTGGAGTAATTAATATAAAGGTTGCGGATTGAACACACAAACAGATGTGGCACAAGTTAGGTTAATTTCCACAGAAAAAATAATTTATCTGATGGTGTAGTGTATATCTCAGTACCAGGCACACTGTAGTGAATAAGCCCCTTTTTATAATGTCTGCCCAACGCACTGCTTTATGATGGTGCAGTGTATATCTCAGTACCACTTACTTATATCTTTCTAACCTATTCTTGACCTCTGCCACTAAATGGTTAAAACTTAACTTTTATTTCTATTATTATCATTAGTAACTCTGAACTGAATAACTATTAAAACTGCCTGCTCGGCACCTGCACGTTGTTCTAACTGATTGTGTATTGCTGTAAACTTCCTTCCAGTAGTGTGCGCTACTACTCTAGAAGGTTAATGATTGTAGTGATATTGGTGGCGCTTTTGCTGGCTATTTAAAATACATTCCAGCACTGCCCCCCGACATGTTTCACTAGCAACCTAGCGTCATCAGGGGTTCAGGCAGTGTGTGCTGGTTTGCCGCTATGGTTCGGTCTTTTGAAGGCTCTGGTACCGCCTCTCATTTCGTAACCAAGTTTCATCCAGTCATTTCTCTCTTTACTTCTACCCCAGGGATATCCACCTTTGCCTTGGTTTGTCTAATTGGATCAATGCAGGACCACCCTCTATCATCATTGATGACGTATTCTTGCGTCCTCGCTAGAACTTCAGAGAGGAATCGGTATAATCGCGATTAGTGCGCATGATTTCTGTGATAGAATCCAGGGAGTTCCTTCTTTACTCTCCACTGTGCATGACTTTGTACTTATATGTATTTTCCCAGTACATATGTTTTGCGCTTGCGCTAGGACTTAGTGGTTTGTAGAGTGTAGTCCAGGGCGCATGAACATCGTAATAGAATCTGGAGAGTCTCTATTTGCCCTTTCTTTTTGCGCATGTCCGTGAACTTAGAATATTTGATAATTGGTACTGAATGGTCGGTGCAATTGGTCCTTTGAATGTCAATGTCTATAGGCTTGTGAATATCTTAATAAGGGATGTATTCTCCACTTGCTGCTGGGATAGGTTCTAGTATATGCTTGTTCATTGTTGCCTGCTCAGATTTGTGCAGAGAGATTGACCGGTTTCAATTGTGACTTACTAATGTGTTGTCTCTTAACCAGGCTAAGATCCTGTGTTCAGATTTTTATTTTTATTCTTATATTTTATTTTTTTATTTTATGCCACGTTTTATAAAGGGTGCAAAAGTAAAGCCTTTATTTAGGCCACTGGGTGCTAGGCTTTTTAGTTTATATATCCATTTAGGATCACATTGCATCAATTTTTCATCTATATTTCCTTGTCTCGGGCCTTCTTTTAGCTGTTGTATTCCCCAGAATTTGAGGTTTGATATATTTCCTCTATGAGTCTCATGTATATGTCTCGATAGTGTAGTTTCTGCTTTCTTATATATATATCACTGACATGTTTTGAGATACGTCTTCGGAATTCCTGTGTCGTTTTACCGACATAGAATTTTGGACATGTACAGCTTGCTATATATACTATGCCCATAGTTTTACAATTTATATAGTTCTGAATTTCATACTCTCTCTTATCAACAGGGTTCCTGAAGTTCTTCTTTGGGTCCATCTTTTCACAGAAGGTACATCTTCAACAGGGATAGGAGCCCTTCGTCGACAGCCAGGTAAGTCTTGCAGTTTTGTCCTTCTGCTTTTGATAGTGACTATGCACCAAGTGTTGTTTGAGATTTTTCCCCCTTCTGTATGTAATTGCTGGGTGCGGTGATAATACAGCTTTTAGATCATCATCTGCCAGCAGAATGTTCCAGTATTTGTCCATTATCTTTCTTACTTTCCAATTTTGTGCATCGAATGTCCCGATGCACCTAATTATTTTTGTTTCTTTGCTTGTTAGTCTGTTGGTTAGAAGCTGTCTTCTGTCTGTTCTTCTAGCTCTATTGTAAGCCCTATGTAATACTTTGGGGGGATATCCTCTATCTATGAATCTCTTATAGAGGATCTTGCTTTCTTGTTCAAATGCCTCTTCTGTGGAACAGTTTCTTCTTGCGCGAATATATTGGCCCATTGGGATTCCTTTCTTGGGGGATTTGGGATGGTGACTCTGCCATGTCAATAAATTATTTGTGGATGTGGGCTTCCTGAATATCTCCGTTTGTACTTTACCATCTGATTCTAAGGTTATTGCCAGATCTAGAAAATAAGCTTTTTTATTATCAATTTCGGATGTAAATTTCAAGCCTATTTAATTTCTGTATAGTGTAGTTATGAACATGTGAAAGTGTTTCTTCGTGCCCTCCCAGAAAATCAAAATATCGTCAATGAAACGTCCCCAAAATAAACTGTGTTGGGTGAATTGTGAATTCTTCTCTGTGAAAACTATTTGCTCCTCCCACCACCCTAAGAAAATTTCAACAGCACAATAAGTTTGTCATCACATTATTACAATTTTTATTAACACACAATTATTTTATTTTTGATAAAAAAATTCTATCTTCAAACCACTGGGACCGCGATGGGGATGATTTGTGCACCAAATTATGCAAACCTTTTATTAGGGTGGTGGGAAGAGCAAATAGTCTTCACAGAGAGGAATTCACCCAACACATTTTATTTTGGGGACGTTTCATTGACGATATTTTGATTTTCTGGGAGGGCACGAAGGAACACTTTCACAAGTTCATAACTACACTAAACAGAAATTAAATAGGCTTGAAATTTACATCCGAAATTGATATTAAAAAAGCTTATTTTCTAGATCTGGCAATAACCTTAGAATCGGATGGTAAAGTACAAACGGAGATATTCAGGAAGCCCACATCCACAAATAATTTATTGACATGGCAGAGTCACCATCCCAAATCCCTCAAGAAAGGAATCCCAGTGGGCCAATATATTCGCGCAAGAAGAAACTGTTCCACAGAAGAGGCATTTGAACAAGAAAGCAAGATCCTCTATAAGAGATTCATAGATAGAGGATATCCCCCCAAAGTATTACATAGGGCTTACAATAGAGCTAGAAGAACAGACAGAAGACAGCTTCTAACCAACAGACTAACAAGCAAAGAAACAAAAATAATTAGGTGCATCGGGACATTCGATGCACAAAATTGGAAAGTAAGAAAGATAATGGACAAATACTGGAACATTCTGCTGGCAGATGATGATCTAAAAGCTGTATTATCACCGCACCAAACAATTACATACAGAAGGGGGAAAAATCTCAAACAACACTTGGTGCATAGTCACTATCAAAAGCAGAAGGACAAAACTGCAAGACTTACCTGGCTGTCGATGAAGGGCTCCTATCCCTGTGGAAGCTGTACCTTCTGTGAAAAGATGGACCCAAAGAAGAACTCCAGGAACCCTGTTGATAAGAGAGAGTATGAAATTCAGAACTATATAAATTGTAAAACTATGGGCATAGTATATATAGCAAGCTGTACATGTCCAAAATTTTATGTCGGTAAAACGACACAGGAATTCCGAAGACGTATCTCAAAACATGTCAGTGCTATATATAAGAAAGCAGAAACTACACTATCGAGACATATACATGAGACTCATAGAGAAAATATATCAAACCTCAAATTCTGGGGAATACAACAGCTAAAAGAAAGCCCGAGACAAGGAAATATAGATGAAAAATTGATGCAATGTGATCCTAAATGGATATATAAACTAAAAAGCCTAGCACCCAGTGGCCTAAATGAAGGCTTTACTTTTGCACCCTTTATAAAACGTGGCATAAAATAAAAAAACTAAATATAAGAATAAAAATAAAAATCTGAACACAGGATCTTAGCCTGGTTAAGAGACAACACATTAGTAAGTCACAATTGAAACCGGTCAATCTCTCTGCACAAATCTGAGCAGGCAACAATGAACAAGCATATACTAGAACCTATCCCAGCAGCAAGTGAAGAATACATCCCTTATTAAGATATTCACAAGCCTATAGACATTGACATTCAAAGGACCAAGTGCACCGACCATACCTATCATCAAATATTCTAAGTTCACGGACATGCGCAAAAAGAAAGGGCAAATAGAGACTCTCCAGATTCTATCACGATGATAATGCACCCTGGACTACACTCTACAAACCACTAAGTCCTAGCGCAAGCGCAGAACGTATATACTGGGAAAATACATCTAAGTACAAAGTCATGCGCCGTGGAGAGTAAAGAAGGAACTCCCTGGAGTCTATCACAGAAATCATGCGCACTAATCGTGATGATACCGATTCCTTTCTGAAGTCCTAGTGCAGACGCGAGAATACGTCATCAATGATGATAGAGGGCGGTCCTGCATTGATCCAATTAGACAAACCAAGGCAAAGGTGGATATCCCTGGGGTAGAAGTAAAGAGAGAAATGACTGGATGAAACTTGGTTACGAAATGAGAGGCGGTACCAGAGCCTTCAAAAGACCGAACCAGAGAGACAAACCAGCACACACTGCCCGAACCCCTGATGGCGCTAGGTTGCTAGCGAAACATGTGGGGGGCAGTGCTGGAATGTATTTTAAATAGCCAGCAAAAGCGCCACCAATATCACTACAATCATTAACCTTCTAGAGTAGTAGCGCGCACTACTGGAAGGAAGTTTACAGCAATACACAATCAGTTAGAACAACATACAGGCGCCGAGCAGGCAGTTTTAATAGTTATTCATTTCAGAGTTACTAATGATAATAATAGAAATAAAAGTTAAGTTTTAACCATTTAGTGTCAGAGGTCAAGAATAGGTTAAAAAGATATAAGTAAGTGGTTTAAATGAACCTTACTGTCTGCCAGGGTCACTAGCAGATTAGTCAAGAATATCTCAGTACCAGGCACACTGTAGTGAATAAGCCCCTTTTTATAATGTCTGCCCAACACACTGCTTTATGAAGGTGCAGTGTATATCTCAGTACCAGGCACATTGTAGTGAATAAGCCCCTTTTTATGATGTCTGCTAAACACACTGCTTTATGAAGGTGCAGTGTATATCTCAGTGCTAGGCACACCATAGTGAATAAGCCCCTTTTTATAATGTCTGCCCAACACACTACTTTATGATGGTGCAGTGTATATCTCAGTACCAGGCACACCATAGTAAATAAACCCATTTTTATAATGTCTGCCCAACATACTGCTTTATAAAGGTGCAGTGTATATCTCAGTACCAGGCACATTGTAGTGAATAAGCCCCTTTTTATGATGTCTGCTAAACACACTGCTTTATGAAGGTGCAGTGTATATCTCAGTGCCAGGCACACCGTAGTGAATAAGCCCCTTTTTATAATGTCTGCCCAACACTCTACTTTATGATGGTGCAGTGTATATCTCATTACCAGGCACACCATAGTGAATAAGCCCATTTTTCTAATGTCTGCCCAAGACACTACTTTATGATGGTGCAGTCTCTATCTCAGTACCAGGCACACCGTAGTGAATGAGCCCCTTTTTATAATGTGTGCCCAATACACTGCTTTATGATGGCGTATTGTAGATGTCACTAATCTGAAATCTTTCTGTCTTTTAGAAGTTTGGGTAGTTAAAAAACGATTTTCAAGCCCTGCACTATCTGTCCCTTCCAGGTGACGCCTGTCCCTGATAATGCTGAAGCAAACCCCTTCTTAAAAAAAAAAACACACACACACTCAAACACACACTCTAGTCCCTAAAAGGACTGTTAGGTCTTTCAATAAGGTTTTTGGAGTAAAATCAGTAAGTTTAGAGCAAAACGCCATCTGTCCCTGCCTACTGTCTGCTCTCCCTGACGCTGAATGAGCCGAGCGCCGGACCTCAGTTCCTATATGAAATGGTATCACGTGTTCCAGAGTAAGGCTTACAGCTAACATGGCTATGGCCTTACACTGAGGTGAATTACTTACTTGGACCTTGATTGGCTGCTTAGAAGGCGCCAAACGTGAGGGGAGGAGACTCGATTAATGCAACGAATACACATGGTACTCGGCCGAGTAAAGCCGAGCGCCGAGCATAGCGATGCTCGAGCCGAACCAATACTCGGCCAAGCATGCTCGCTCATCACTATCTGTCACCTTTTTCCACTGTATTTAAAACATGCCTAACATCATTAAAACTATACTTTTATCAGGATTGTCCATCTTTAAGAACACTAGAAAATTATCTTTGTTGGTATGCTAATGAGAGTTAAAGTGACCAACATGGTGCCAACAGCTCAAGGAGCCCAAGCCCACCTCCTCCAAGAGCCCAATCACATCTCTTCCAAATGCCCAAATCCGTCTCTCCCCAGAGCCTAAGACTTTCGCTTTACTTGGTTCCAGTACCCCCCCTTGTCCTTCCAGTCCGCTCCCTCCTCTACGACATCACTAATTTCTTTCAGCTCCGCCCATGACATTAGCGCTAGTGATGAGTGGCAGGGGCAATATTCGAATTTGCGATATTTCGCGAATATTAGTTAGAATATTTGCAAATATTCATATTTGAGATTATTCTATTGATTGCGATCGTCAATGAAATATTCGCATAATATTCACGCTCGTAATTTTCAAATTGTTGATATTCGCAATAAAAATTCAAAATTCGAATATTCGCGCTCATCACTAATTAGTGCTTGTCTCAGCAAAATATCATGCTAGCACAGTGACTTCCCTGCAGTGGGCAACGGACTCATTGTAGGTAGAGCGCGTACGCCACGCTCTGTGAAGTTGTCAATGCAGGACCGCATCTTCAGGAGCTGGACAGAAGAGCTAGGCTTGATTTTTCTTCCCTGGTCAAACTTTTTTCCTGGTTGAACTGTTAATGAGCCTCATGCATGAAAAATCCTATTTTGCTTTACTATGTCTAATCATCTTCAATCAAAACCTATTCAGCAGCATAGCAGAGTTGGTCCGTATGCCCTTTCTGATTCAAACTGACTGCCCCTGGTGGTGAAAAAACAAAAACAAATTGTAAATATATGTGTTTTATGCCCTTTTAATAGATAGAAAGACAGTGTTTGAATATGCCTTGTACTAGCTTGATAGTACCATAGATATAAAGATAGATAGAAATAGATTTGAGGCAGATAGGAGAAAGAGACAGATAATTAGAGACTTATCATTCCATTCTCCCCCCTTTTGGGCAGAAGTGGGCTAGTCCTGTTTCCTACCAAGGGATGTGTTGCAGGGAGTTGAGAGTTGAGCTGGAGAGGAATTAAAAGTTGGAAAGAGAGAGTGAAGCAGCATGGTGTGGTGAGGGAGAATTTTCCTCTCACTAATGCAGGAGCTTTGGGAAAGTAGCTCAGAGAACAGCCCATATATGAAAGGACCTAGTAGCTCTGAGAAGGAAAATGGAGCCAAAGACACACTACTCAGCAAAACGGGTGACAGGATACCTCACTCTCATAAGAAACAGCAATTGACACTGATAGGAACCAGGTTTAACCTAGAGATTAGCACAGCAGGGGAGAGATAAAGCAACGTATCCAAGTTTACCTGCCAGTTTACCCTTAACCTGCTGGAGCCAAGAGAAAGATCAAGTTTTGTTTGGATGACACAAGGTTATTGCAAGTTTATTCAAGTAGAAACCATTGAATTTTGCCAAGTCTAGAATGCACTTACTCCAACAACTTAAACTCCTTTGTTGCTATGGAGACTAACACCGGGAAGAGACAGTACCAGGTAGGAGCCTTGGGCCCGTTACACAAACTATTAAGGCCGCATCGGCACTTGGCATTCCAAAACACTGGTACTTGATCACCCCTGGGGGGACAGTCAATTGAAAATGGCATCACAAACAGAATATTTACTTGTTTGCCTTACTACTGAAGGCTGCCAACATTTGTAAAACCCATTAGAAGTGACTTTATTGCACTTATTTACTGCTAAGGAGCGTGAATCTGCATCAATTGCAGCACTGTGGCAAAATAGGGGTTAATCAACCATCTTGTATTTGTGCCTCCTGTACTGAGGAAGGAGACTGTTCCATCCAGCATTGGGGCAGGAGACAACAGTCCGCCTCCACAGAGGAACCATCCTTACAGCAGAAGGAACTAGAGCGCTGAGTTAAAGTTCCCAGGGGGGACAAAGAAACTAGCTGTACCTTTACAGGAAGTAAAAGTGTAATGTCATGGAGTGTCATTACCACTCCTTCTACACCTTGTTACCACTTTCCATGTGCTAATTTATATCACCTAATATATTTCCTATACTGTGCATAAATATTGCTATGTATTTCCTATAATTATTATGTTCAAGTGCAATAAGCTGGTTTACCACAAGTTAGAAGCAAACACTTGGCAGAGCATTAGTGAGAGTCTGGAACTTTCCTTCCAGACTCTATTCCTCTCTTAGAGAGAGGAGGAGTTTACTTAGTGAGCAGTCTAGAATCCTCCCTGCTGGGAGAAGGAAGCAAGGGCTGGAGCACATTGCCCTGTGCCTTGCCTAGTGCAGTCTCACCTCTGCTAGGGAAAAGCAACAGGCTTGGTCCTCCCTGGAAAGGTTCTGTTAGTCCTACGCCAGCCTTATTACTGAAAGTTGTGGAACACCAAGCATAAGCAGGCTTGAGGTACTCATAGCCAGGACAAAAAGTTCCTAGGATTTTCTAAAGTAAGAAACTGACTACTAAGCTAGCTGAGCAAAGAGAGCTGAAGAGAAGATATAGCACAGAGGAGTTTGTATGCAAAGAGAGTATTTGCCTGCCATTTGCCTGGTAAAACCTATTGATGACCAAGACAAAGTCTGGAAACTTTATGGAATATCGTTTATTACAGATATAGCAACTGTTCACTTGTTTACCAAGTCTGGACTCTCCAGGGATATTGTGGCCTGTTTAACAGCACTTTGGCCTTCCTACCACTGGGTACCATAACATCACTACAAAAGGGAGCCTTCTGCTTCCACTGCTTAACCGCAGCTGGAGTCGCAACTACTTACGCTAAAAGAAGAACATAATTCGTAGATACCACCAGAAGGGTAAGGCATCCCCCAGGCATGCTTAGTGGGCTTGTTTCATCAAGTGGCGTCACAAACAGGATTTGTGAAACTTTAAAACTGTGTGCTATTAAGAACAGGATTCTGATACTACCAGACTGTGTGCTACCAAATGTATTTGCCTATTGGATTTACAAAAACTGCATTGAAAGTGACTTTAATGACTTTGCTGCAGAGCGACCGGCGCAAAATGCTGCGTGTCGGCGCCCAAAGAGAACCTCATGTCCAACGAATCCATCACCATCAGAAGTGCAAAGGAGAGGGCATTGTGATACAAGATAGAAGCGATTATGTGGCTGAAGCATATAAAATATTAAAAGACGAAGAGTATTACAAAGTACAAAGTTTTGGAAGAAAACCCACTAAAAGAAGATGCAAAAAATTGGTACAACTGTTGGAAGCAGCTGAGAACCAGCAAATATTATCAAAAAAAAATAAAAAATACATAATTTTGGACCACCCAAATCTTGCGTTATTCTACCATTTACCCAAGGTACACAAATCCATAATAAATCCACCTGGGATACCAATTATCTCTGGTATATCCTCCCTAACTTGCAACCTGTCCCACTATATAGATATTCTATGCAGAAGTATGTAATCAAAATACCCTCATATTTGAAAGATTCCGTAAGCCTAATCTCGATCCTCAAAGAAATTGAATGGAAGGAATCTTATACTTGGGCAACACTGGATGTCTCCATTATCTCCAGCATTATATTCAAATATTCCACACACAGCAGGAATAAATGCCATACAGTATTTTCTATGGCAAGGTCAAACCCTATCTACCTTAAAAAGCCAATTTATATTGGATGCAATACATTTTATTTTAAATCACAATATTTTTAATTTTGAAAATAAAATATGCAAACAAATGAAAGGGACCGCAATGGGGACGCGTTTTGCGCCAAGGTTCGCAAGCTTATATATGGGATTATTTGAGGAACAGGCCCTGTGTGATCACCCTATGTTTCACAAGTTGTTCATTCGTTTGTCATGATAAGGGTCTTCTCTTAGCGAACTGTAATGCCTCTGGCTCTTATTTTTCTCCCATCTGTTCAATTTCAAGGTTGGTTTAATGTTTTATTTATGTACGTAGTCCGGTTCACTAATGTCTATGCATATCCCCTCAGGTCTGGCTCACGTTTTAATTACTTATCGTCACTGTAATGTCATCCAGTTCAGTCTTGGCTTCGGGGACCCGATGACCGCTTCAGCCTCATGACTCCGTGGGGCCTATGACTGTTCTTCACGTTATTCATTAGGGGTACAATATAGTTGTAGGTTCAGTAGGTATAGTAGTGTCCTAGGTTCACTGTCGGAGGGGGTCATGGTTATGCGAGTCCCCAAGTCATACTGGTGCTGCATAAGTGGTTTATATTTTTAAAAAAATATATATATAAAATCGGCCATTAGTCTCACATTCATGGCTACGCAATTAGAGTCTCTCACGCATGGCTCCACCATTAGAGTCTCTCACGCATGGCTCCACCATTAGAGTCTCTCACGCATGGCTCCACCATTAGAGTCTCTCACGCATGGCTCCACCATTAGAGTCTCTCACGCATGGCTCCACCATTAGAGTCTCTCACGCATGGCTCTAACATTAGAGTCTCTCACGCATGGCTTCACCATTAGAGTCTCTCACGCATGGCTCCGCCATTAGAGTCTTTCACGCACGGCTCTGCCATTAGTCTCACACATAGCTCTGCCATTAGTCTCTTGCACGCATAGCTCCGCCATTAATCTCTCTCACGCTTGGCCCCGCAATTAGTCTCTCTCACGCTTGGCCCTGCTATTAGTCTCTCTCATGCTTGGCCCCACCATTAGTCTCTCTCACGCTTGGCTCCGCCATTAGTCTCTCTCACGCTTGGCTCCGCCATTAGTCTCTCTCATGCTTGGCTTCGCCATTAGTCTCTCTCACGCTTGGCTCCGCCATTAGTCTCTCTCATGAATAACTCTGCCATTAGTCTCTCTCACGCTTGGCTCCACCATTAGTCTCTCACACATGGCTCGGCCATTAGTCTCTCTCACGCTTGGCTCCGCCATTAGTCTCTCTCATGCATAACTCTGCCATTAGTCTCTCTCACGCTTGGCTCCACCATTAGTCTCTCTCACGCTTGGCTCCGCCATTAGTCTCTATCACGCTCGGCTCCGTCATTAGTCTCTCTCACGTTTGGCTCCGTCATTAGTCTCTCTCACGCTTGGCTCCTTCATTAGTCTTTCATGCTTGGCCCCGCTATTAGTCTATCACGCATGGCTTCTCAGTTTAAATTTTACACACATAACTCCGCCATTCGAGGTCGGCTCCGTGGTCCCGCCACAGTAGGTTCCATGTCTTTTTCGGCCTTCAGGCCCGCTCGCATGGCTCGGTCAGCTGTGGCTTGCAATACAATTTTTCTGGTGGAGGCTAGCATGCGTGGCTTTTGCCATTAGAGCCTCACTCACATTATTGTTCTAGGTTGTTGGGTCTTCATTGTTTTCTTTTCAAGCAGTCATCCCAAGCCTTCCTTTTTGGACATCACCTTCTCCCAGGTTCGCATTTTCTCCCACTTACCCTCTCTAGGTTCTTGCTTCCCCTCGCTCCCCGCTGTTACTTTTCTCTTGCCCGTCCTTGCATTATAGACCCATTCTCCCAGGAAGCTGACCATGTGGTCTTATTTTTCATGTTTCTCAAATTCCGCCTCTCCAAGGGTTGTTAAGAAGAAGAAAAAAAAACACTATGCTATGGCGTCAGTTTCGTCGACAGGGAGTCCTGTCATGACTACAGGCGCAATTTACGAAGTCTGTCACGTCTACAGACTAATAAGTCCTGTCTCACCACTACAGGCAATTTACAAAGTCTGTCACGTCTACAGACTCATAAGTCCTGTCTCACCACTACAGGCGTTTTGCGAAGTCTGTCACGTCTACAGACTAATAGGTCCTGTCTCACCACTGCAGGCGATTTACGAAGTCTGTCACGACTACTGACTAATGAGTCCTGTTACGACTACAGGCGATTTACGAAGTCTGTCATGTTTACTGACACGATAAGTCCTAGCACGACTACAGGCGCAGCATACGTAGTCTATCATGACCTTAAGCTTTTCCTGTCATAGCGGCAGGCATTGTGTGTACATTATGTCTTCATTACAGGTATGCTTACTTAATCTACAAACTCCGGCTGAGGGTGTTGGTTTCGCACCTAGTTCCTGGGTACCGGTCCATCTTCCAGTAGGAGGTACAATAATAAGGCACAATATACGTAGTCTGTCACGTCTATGGACACGACAAGTCCTATCACCACTACAGGCGCAGCATACATAGTTTATCATGACCTTAAGCATATTTCCTGTCACAACTGCTAGTATGGTGGGTACGTTTTCTGTCCTCATTACAGGCAACATTAGCTCGTTAATTGGAACAGCCATGTATTCGTGTTTATGGTTCCCCAGGCCTGGTGAATTTACACATTTCACTTAATCTACTACTAGAGTTAGATGGCATATGCCATCTTCTAACTTTTTGGGTCCTTTATAAAAATTATAATAATAATAATAATAAAATCTGTGGCCTGGGGAATAAGTATAGGTGAAGTATTTTGCTATCAGTAACAGTTGGTGTCCGAGCAGGGCCCTTGGCGAATGGTTGGAGTTAATTTAGGCCCTTCCATCAGATTCACCATAGTTGTTTCAGTCTGCAGCTCTTAGGATTCAGACCTTCTTGTAATATGTTCTTATGTTGGTCAACATAGGAGTAAATAGTTTCTGATTATCGGCCACTCTTTCAAACGCATCAACATTAGCTACCTCCAAGAACGACATGCCGGCGCACGTGACAAAGAGGTAAGGTACATAGAAGTCTCTGTGATATGTACGGTATATTCCGCACCTTCATCGTGGTCAGCAAACACGGTAATTGGGTGTCTGGCTCCCTCCAACCAATGACGCCATTCCTCAAAAGTCAGTTTGATGGCCAACAACTCCCTATTTCTCACATCGTAATTTCTCTCTGCGGCTGAGAGCACACTGTCGCCATTTAGCAGGAGAGGGACCCTGAGATAAGACCGCCCCCACCCCCACCTCAGAGGCATCCACCTCAACAATAAAAGGTAGAGAGACATCAGGTTGTGCCAAAATGGGAGCGGAAGCAAAACGCTCTTTAATACTAGAAAAGGCTTGAAGCGCTTCTTCTGACCATGAGGAAAAATCCACCCCCTTTTTAGTGATATCAGTGAGTAGCTTAACAACAGAGAAATAATTCAAAATGAACTTTCTGTAATAATTAGCAAAACCCAAAAAGCGCATCAGCGCCTTCTGATTTCAGGAAGCTCCCAATCAAGCACGGTGCGGACCTTCTCTGGGTCCATCCGAAAACCAGAAGCGGAGAGAAGAAAACCAAGAAATTGAATTCTGGAACCGCAAACACACATTTTTCCAGTTTAGGGTACAATTTATTCTCCTGTAGAATCAGCAGGACCTGAGATAGGTGGTCCCGATGAGTCTTGAAATCAGGAGAAAATCAAAATGTCATCTAGATACACCAGTACAAATTTCCCCATTAAATGATAGAAAATGCTGTTCACAAACTGTTGGAAGACGGCTGGAGCATTCATCAAACCAAAGGGCATAACCAGGTTCTCAAAATGACCCTCCAGGGTATTGAAAGCCATCTTTCATTCGTCCCCCTTCCTGACCCTGACAAGGTTGTATGCCCCTCTTAAATCCAACTTAGAAAAAACTTTAGCCCCCACAATCTGGTTAAACAAATCCGGGATCAGAGGAAGCGGATAGGGGTCATGAATCATGATACGGTTAAGCTCCCTGAAATCCAGACAAGGTCTTAAAGAACCATCTTTTTTTTAACAAAGAAAAAAACAGCGGCAACAGGTAACTTCGAGGGTCTGATATGTCCCTTTCTCAGGCACTCAGAGATGTAAGTACGCATGGCAGCTCTCTCAGGTTGAGAGAGATTGTATAATCGTGATTTAGCCAGCTTGGCGCCTGGAATGATATTAATTGGACAATCATACTCCCAGTGAGGGGGCAACTCCTGGACACCACTCTCGGAAAACACATCAGAAAATTCTGAGAGAAAAGAAGGTACTGTCTTGGTAAAAACCTCTGCGAGAGTTGCCGTGAGGCAATTCCCTCAGCAAAACTCACTCCAACCATTTATTTGCCTTGCTTGCCAATCAATGGTGGGGTTATGTTTAGTGAGCCAGGGTATCCCCACTAGAGGAGTAGGTAATCCGCTTAAGACAAAACATGACACATTCTTCACAGCTCCTGTGAACAAGGCAGACATAGCAGAGCTGGAGAGGGTTCAGAGGAGGGCAACTAAAGTAATAACTGGAACGGGGCAACTACGATAAGGTTATCAAAATTAGGGTTATTCACTTTAGAAAAAAGACTACTGAGGGGAGATCTAATAACTATGTATAAATATATCAGGGATCAGTACAGAGATCTGTCTCAACTTCTATTTATCCCCAGGACTGTGACTGTGACGAGGGGACATCCTCTGCGTCTGGACTAAAGAAGGTTTGTACACAAACATAGAAAAGGATTCTTCACTGTAAGAGCAGTGAGACTATGGAACTCTCTGCCTGAGGAGGTGGTGATGGTGAGTACAATAAAGGAATTTAAGAGGGGACTGGATATATTTCTGGAGTGTAATAATATTACAGGCTATAGCTACTAGAGAGGGGTCGTTGATCCAGGGAGTTATTCTGATTGCCTGATTGGGGTTGGGAAGGAATTTTTTCCCCTTAAGTGGGGAAAATTGACTTCTGCCCCACAGGATTTTTTTTGCCTTCCTCTGTATCAACTTGTTGGAAACAGGCCGAACTGGATGGACAAATGTCTTTTTTCGGTCTTAAATACTATGTTACTATGTATCCTCAACATGAGTGTCACCCACAGTCAAACGGATATTGTGAACTATGCCCTTTAGCGATTTTTGAAAAAGTGGAGCGGAATCGATAGCAAAAACAGGTATAGCTTTTTCCAAAGTGCACACCTGGAAACCATGTATTGTAGCAAATTGACTATCAATGAGATTGTCAGCTGCTCCACTATCAACAAAAATCTCACAAACAAAGTTCTTGCTGTCTAGCGCCACCCTGGCAGGTAGGAGAAAACGGGAACTACAAGCAAACGGCAAATCCTCAATTTCCGCATTAACCTTGCCAATTGTAGCAAATGGAAAGTTATTAGTGTGTTTCTTCATCTATTTCTTTTTATTACCCTCCGGAAACCCCATGAACCTCCTAGATGGGCAAACATTAGCTAAATGGTTAATACCTCCACAACAGAAACATACTCTCCTCTGAGGGCTGAATCCTCTAGTATCAGAGGCAACTAAACCCAGCTGCATGGGGCCCTCCACAGACGGTATAGAGACAGAGTGAGACCCCTGCGCACTGTATGAGACAACTCCAGGGTCCTTGGGCTGAATATGACAGGAAAGAGTAGTCTCCTCTCTCTCTCTCAGACGCTTGTCAATACGAACAGCTAGAGACATGGCAGACTCCAAAGAAACTGGCCTCTCATGAAACGCAAATGCATCTTTTAATCTCTCAGAAAGACCATGACATAATTGACTTCGGAGTGCAGCATCATTCCAACCAGTATCAGCTGCCCACCTCGGAAATTCAGAACAATATATCTCTGCAGACTGTTTACAGAGCAATATGATCCGGATCATCATATCTGACCCAGGGCTATAAAAAATTCATCTACCGATCAGAGATAGCGTGCCCCCACCGGCAGCGAAAAGGCCCAAGACTGAGCATTATCCCTGAGCAGCGAGATGATGATCCCCACCCTCTGCTCCTCATCACCAGAGGAATGGGGACGTAAGCGAAAATGGAGTTTGCAAGCCTCTCTACAACGAACAAAATTCTCACTACCCCCGGAAAACGTATCCGAAAGAGAGATTTTAGGCTCGGAACAAACTCCATGAACGCCCGCAGAACCGGTCACCTAAAGCTGAGAAACAGTCTCACGGAGATCTGCTACCTCCAGAGAAAGACCTTGCATGCGGTCAATTAAGGCTGAAACCGGATCCATGCTTGAGACGGTTATGGCAGTTTATAATGTCAAGGATGGAGGACAGTTAGCAGGAACTGATAAATAACGACAGACTGGCTTGATCCCAAACTAAGGAAAAGATAGGAGGGCCCTATAAATCCCTAAGAACTCTCCCAAACTACTGTGCACATGTACAAGTCCTGGTGGTAGACAGATACATGCCCTCGTACTTATAACTGAGTGATACCTGAATTCCCTATACTAGTGAGGGGAACGGCCCTCGGCTCCCTGCACTGAATACGGAGAGAGTCAGGGTCACCTAGAATCAAGCCAGCGAACAAAACACAAAATAAACGGAATGCACTTATCTTAGAGCAAAGCAACTGCAGCCTCCAGCAGCACATACTTCATCCAGGAAGTAATATAAACCGCAAGGAGGAGCAGTAAGGGAGAGAATATAAAGCAAACCAATTAATCAAAGATAAGAGGCAGCTGAGGGAGAGAAAAGAACTGAGCAAAGTGAAACCAAAACAAAGAACGTCATACACAAGACAGGGAGGAACCTCTGACTGACCGTCTCCCAGAACCAGCGGTGACATGTGGTGGAGAGGACTAGTAAAACAGTGCAATACCAGAAGGTACTTGTTGAGAGATTGCTCCAAAATTTTCTTTCTGACAACGTGGCCGGCAGAGTCCTTCCTTAGGCAACCGAGGAAGGGAGACAACACACAGCAGTTCCAACAAAGGCAGGGCAACACTCTCCAAGGCATGGGACACCATGCTGACACCCCGCCAGCAACCTCACCCTGAAGTGCGGCCTACTGCTACAAGGAGGGAAAAGTTTTGGAAGATGGTGAAGGAATACATAGTAGACCATGTAAGCTTCCTAAATGATCCTTCAGTGCCTTACAACTACTGGGTGTCCATGCTGGACACGTGGCACGAACTTTCGCTCTACGCCTTGGAGGCCCTGCCGCCAGCGTTTTATCTAAGCGTGTATTTAGTGCTGCTGGTGGCATTATAACAGTTAAGCGTATCAGCTTGTCCACTGGCAATGCTGACAAGTTCACTCATATAAATATGAACAAGGCCTGGATTGCCTCTGACTTCTCAACTCCACCAGAGGAGAGCTTAGCTGATGATGAATATAAAGGCAATTTCAATCTATCATTTATAATGTACTCAATCTACTGTAGTGTATTCCCATGCACCTTTTCCACCACATAAATAGAGTATATGGTTGAATCTTGTTTTCTCCTCCTGCTCCTCATCCAGATTGTATATATTCCCTCTCATTTTTTCATAGGGTCAGCTGTACAGCATGCACTCGCATATAATGTTTTAGACCGTCAGCTGAAAGGCATGCACTTGCATATAATTTTTTAGAGCGTCAGCTCACCAACAGGCCATCTCCCCTAATGTTTTAGAGGGTCAGCTCAGCAGCAGGCCATCGCCCCTAATGCTTTAGAGGGTCACAAGCAGGCCCTTGCTCCAAATGTTTTTGAGGGTCACCAGCAGGCCACCAATCATAATTTTTCAAGGGTGTGTATGATGCCCTCCTTTGTGTGTAATAAAGGGTGTATTGTAGTGCCGGATCCTTGTAATTTTTGCCAGCCCTTTCACAGTGCATAGGCTTTATGAGTGTAGGAGTCCCACTACCTTAACAATTGTACCACAATATGAATGAGGCCCTCCTTTATGTAATACGGACAACATGGTTCCCAGCAGCGACCTAGGAGTCCAAGATGCATCTAGACGTCATCCCCATGCTGTTCCCCATCAATTTCTGTGGTTTTTCTGTCACTTTATGACCTTTTTCAATGGACCAGGCACCCTCCCCTCTTCAGAGCAGGGGGTGCCTTGTTGTCTCCCATTGACTTCCATTATATTCGGTGAAAATGAGAGTGGGCGTATTCTGTAAAAGTGGCATACAACTCGGACAACTAGTTCCCACCAGCGACCTGGGAGTCCAAGATGCATCCAGACGTCATCCCCATTCTGTTCCCCATCCATTTCGGTGGTGTTTATGTCACTTTCTGACTTTTTTCAATGGACCAGGCACCCTCCCCTCTTCAGAGCAGGGGGTGCCTGGTTGTCTCCCATTGACTTCCATTATATTCGGGTGCTCGGCCGACTACACGAATATAGCAATGTGTTTGGGCCGAACACCCGAATACTTTGGTGCTCGCTCATCACTACAAACCATCCATGTTTTCTATTAGTCTTACTTTCAACACCACCCCTTTCCCAATCCCTTATCATCCTCCTATTCCCCTGCACCTCCCTTAAGTTCTTTACCAATTTCTTCCTTTCTTATTCCCTCACCATCCTTGTCTCATCCCCATCCATCCTCTCATCTATTCCCATATAGACAAGTATGCTGCTGCGCTCCAGCCCGCATACACTCGCAAGCACAGAATAGCCTCGGATTGGCTCACTGCCAATCCTAAGCCCCACCTCCTCCCCTCGGCATTTGAAGGCGTGTTCTGTTACATGTGAGAGGCCGCGCTTCCCCTGTTTTACTCGTTGTTTACAGGTAATGTACAATGCTCCCCTTCCTCTCCAGTATGATTTATTACAGTTATGTTTCATTCATTAACTCGCAGGTTTTATAACACACTAGCTTTCCATGTGCTAGCCCACTCTCATTTTCACCATATTTTCCTATAAAGAAGTTCCATAATGAAGCACATATTATTTCAATAGTAAACAGCTAATCACCACTCCCCTTGGTCGCCTCCTATGCATTTCACTGCAAATCAGACAATATTTTTATTAGATTCCAGTTCCCTTGTATATACAAAATATATATAAAATATAAAATAACTATATGCCCAGTTATCTCTACCCAATATGGAAATAGGTAATTGCCACTCCTCTTTGTCGCCTCTTATGCATCTCATTATATATCATACATGTTATCATTTTATCATACTTCAGCTACCCTGTGTAAAATAGCCATGTGCCTCCCCATCTGAGCCAACCTGTCTCTTCATCTGGGTCATTTCGCATATATTTGATCATTCCACAGTTCGGGTCATCCATTTGCGAGAACCTGCATCTTTCGCATCAGCACGGACACCACAGGTAATCACAACCTTTTCTCTTCCCTTATGATTTTAATGTACAGCCATACAGTGTATCCATCGTAACACCCCCCTCTTGTCCTTTGCATTTTACCCTTCCCGCTACATTTTTATTGCAACAATCTGTTCATCCAAATCATGCATTATTTACCACTGATTTATAACCATATATTATGAACTTAATGAGTGCCTTCTTAATTATGTTTCTGATAGTCCATCTATATGTTTTTATACCGTTCACTGTGAGTTAACTCATGAAATTGTATGTTAGTAGCTAATTAAATGTTTTACTAATTATTTAATTTTTTATACACTGAATTATTTTATATACTATATTATGTTTCTTAATATCAATATTCCCCCCCCCCTTTTTGCGCTATATGCTACCTTTTATTAATATCATATTTTTTAGACTTGAGAAAGGAGTATTTTTACTCCGAAACGGGTTGTCGCTTACAACTCAATAAATATAAAAAAAGACTATATCCATATCCAGTGAAGTCGTGTTTGCACCAAGAGGTATTACACTTGTGTACTGGTTCAGCACACATCCCCCCATTTGATCTTCACACCACTCCTCTGGAGAATTGGCCCCTCCACTTATAAGGATTGGGAAATACCGGCAGTACCGACTCTTCGCCCTCAAGAGCATTGTGCCTACTTATGCACAACATAAAAAGGTGAGCACAACTATTGGCACCTTTGTGTGTAAACATGTTTTAATTTCATACTACCCTTTCCCATTTCTGCCTCACATACCGTATATTCCTGAAATGACTAGGACCGACATAGTTGGTCTGGGAATACGGCTGATTTCCGCACAAACAACATCAAATTTTGGTTAACAGACCAAACAAACAATATACATCTGATCCTCAAGCACCTACGTCACCACCACAGAACACCACTCAGCCATTGTCCCACCAAATTCGAACATTCACAAAACCAATAGGAGCCTCACAACCACATACTTACTTGCCCAAAGCACCTCTGATAGCAAAACGTTACTTAGATTGGGACACCATTAAAAAACACTATTATAGAAACACCTTCCTTAACAGCAATAGAAAGAAACTTCCAAATAAACCTACATACGAACAATGAGGCCCCGCATAACTTATCCAACCGTATCGCTGAATCTTCTACTACTGCTCTCACTCATAACCCCGAGTCCACTAGTTCTATAATTTCCAATTTGAAACCACCGCCCACTCAGTGGTCTGCCCCTAACAACCATCCGATTATGCCTCCCATTTCAGAGATTAACCACCAATCCACTAATCAGCTCAACTTTCCCCCTACCACCATTTGTTCTCCCACACCCGTTCAGCTGCTGCTAATCTCGCCCACCCGGCCAACCACTTCTGCCACTCAGTCACCAACCACTTGTCACGTAGTAGGCGACAATCATTCCGGGTTGTCTGAGGATTCCCTCATCACTACTCATAATACCAGTACCCAAGACAATCCAGATCATATTGGCCACCAGTCTTTTTTACCCCTACCCGGGGCCCTGACCATGGAAGTAACTTATGCCCTACGGAAACCATCAGGGACCACCATGATTACAGACTTCTTTCAACTGGCCCCAACCAGGGAACTAAAAAGAAGAATAAGTATAGAAGAGGACGAGGAGGAGGAAAAACTAGAACAAACAAAACCACAAACCCTCGAGATAACGGAGACAAAAACGGTGAGTCCCAAGAGAAGCAAGAGGACTACTTAGTCCGACTTTTCAACCTTTCTTAATACACATTAAACGCAGAGACCAGCCTATTACAGAAAAGGCCTCTCGTTCTGCCCCACAGGTAAATTTAATGAATTCGAGCTATTTGTAGATCTAAATACCTTTGTTCGAAAACTCACGCTAAATCAGCATTTTGAGATCCAAGCGCAGAAACCAAAAACCACACCACAAAACACATCAGAAAATGTCCCATCATTCTTGGGTGAAACTCCGAGAGTCATCAACACAGGATTAAAACCAAAATCTACATTTAATCCCATACATCATAGGGGGAGCCACATAGAAACGTTCGCCGCTCTTGTCACCAAAGATCTCAGAACCATTAACAGAAATCTAGATATTCCTAATAACCTCAGTAAAAAATAAAGGAATGCCATAAAGAACCTCATGTCTAACGAATCCATTACCATCAGAAGTGCGGACAAAGGAGGAGGCATTGTGATACAAGATAGAAGCGATTATGTGTCTGAAGCATATAAAATCTTGAAAGATAAAGAGTATTACATCGTTTTGGAAGAAAACCCACTAAAAGAAGATGCCAAGAAATTGGTACAACTGTTGGAAGCAGCTGAGAACCAGTAAATATTATCAAAAAAAGAAAAAGAATACATCATTGTGGACCACCCAAATCTTGCGTTATTCTACCATTTACCCAAGGTACACAAATCCATAATAAATCCACCTGGGATACCAATTATCTCTGGTATATCCTCCCTAACTTGCAACCTGCCCCACTATATAGATATTCTACTACGAAGTTATGTAATCAAATTAACCTCATATTTGAAAGATTCTGTAAGCCTAATCTCCCTCCTCAAAGAAATTGAATTAGAGGAATCTTATACTTGGGCAACATTGGATGTCTCAGCATTATATTCAAATATTCCGCACACAGCAGGAATAAATGCCATACAGTATTTTCTATGGCAAGATCAAACCCTATCTACCTTACAATGCCAATTTATATTGAATGCAATACATTTTATTTTAAATCACCACATTTTTACTTTTGAAAATAAAATATACAAACGAAAGGGACCACAATGGGGACCCGTTTTGTGCCAAGCTTCGCAAAGTTATATATGGGATTATTTGAGGAACAATTCATTTACAACGAACATCCCTGGCACAACAAGTTGATAATCTACAGACGGTATATTGATGATCTGATACTAATTTGGGATGGAAGCTTGGACAATGCTAATAACTTCACCTCCCATCTTAACAATAACACCTTCAATCTCACATTTACTGCAAATTACTCTAGAACAACCATAGAATATTTAGATTTGGTCCTCTGTTCTAAGGGTAAATCTATAGAAACTAAAACATTCTTTAAAGAAGTTGATGGCAATAGCCATTTGGACTACCAAAGCGCCCATCACAAAAAATGGAAAAATAATATCCCATTTAGCCACTTTAAGAGAATCCGTAGGAACTGTATGAACGACGTGGACTTTAGACTTTAGAGCTAAATCATCAAAAAGAGGTTCCAGAACAAACTATACCCCATTAAAATCATGGAAACAGCCTACCAACGAGCACAAGAATATACTCAAGAAGATTGTCTGTCCTCACGGAACATCGAACAAGCTGATCTGAAAGCCACCGAAAAGTTCAGATCCACTTTAATTACCACATACAATGTCAATCACAAAATTTTGCGAAGCATTCTCAATCAACATTGGCCAATCCTACAAGCAGACCTGTTCCTAAAAATACACATCCAACCAAGACCTCAAATCACCTTTAGGAGGGCCCAAACCCTCAAGAATCTCATTGCTCCCAGCCGATTACAAGACTATAAAAAGAAGAAATCACACCTCACTACCCTTTTTCCCCAGGTCCTTGGGAATTACAAATGTTGGCATAGTTGGTGCAAATGTTGCCTCAATATTTCTTCTCAAGTCATCAAATTCTCAAGCAATACCACTGGTGAACAATTTGAGATCAAATATTTCTTAAATTGTTCCTCCACGTACGTTATCTATTTATTAGAATGCACATGTGGACTGCAATATATAGACCGCACCACCTTGACCCTGAGGGAAAGAATTAACAAACACCGATGGAATATAATAAATGGCTTCATGAAACATGGAGTATCCAGAAATTTCTTCCAAGTTCATAACAAGGACCCCATAAATCTCCATAACACCAATTGAACATATTCTGGTCACCCATGCTAATCGCTACCAAAAATTGAGACATAAAGAAATGTTCTGGATTTTCAAGATGCAAACATTAGAACCTTACGGCCTAACTGAATTGATTGAAAGCAATTGCTTCTAACCAACTCCTTGGGCATCGAAACAAGCCTCTCCGTACCACCCCTTTACCCTGGGACCTTCTCTATCACAATCTGATTCCACATATATTATTATCCTTCTATCTCCCCTGACTACTTGTCCCGTCCCTACCCAATTGTCCCTTAACCATTTCATTCCCTTATGCCATGAATTCATCCAGAATCCTCTTTCCTTTTATCTAATCCCCTCTCCCTTCCCTAGATTTACATTAGTCCATTGCCATTGCATATAAACCATCCCCCACATCTTCCCTCTGTTCATACCCTTATAGCCACAACTCTCCACCCAGTTTCATAACTGTAATTTCCCTATTAATTCCCTCACTCCCCCCCCCCCCCATTTTACATTAATCTCCAGCATCCCTCAAGTCACCAGTTCCAGTGTTCCTTCATCTCCAATTTCAGTCCCCTGACAATATCCACCAGTTCTAACCATCCATATTCCAGTGTTCCTTCATCTCCACTTTCAATCCCCAGACAACGTCCACCTTTTCAAACCACCCATACCCATACTTTCAACACCACCACTTTCCCAATCCCTTATCATCCTCCTATTCCCCTGCACCTCCCTTAAGTTCTTTACCAGTTTCTTATTCCCTCAACATCCTGGTCTCATCTCCATCCATCCTCTCAACTATTCCCATATAGACAAGTATGCTGCTGCTCTTCAGGACACATACACTCGCAAGCACAGAACAGACTCGGATTAGTTCACTGCCAATCCTAAGCCCCGCACCATTCCCTTGGCATTTGAAGGTGCGCTCTCTCTTACACGTGAGAGGTAGAGCTGTTCTCCGCGTTTGCCCCGGCGGGCGAACATATGCGATGTTCGATTCGCCCCTATACTTTATCATTGAGCAAACTTTGACCCTGTACCTCACAGTCGGCAGACACATTCCAGCCAATCAGCATACCCTCCCTCCCAGACCCTCCCACCTCCTATCAAAAAGCAAGGACAGCATCCATCTTAGATTCATTCTGAAGCTGCAGTGTTAGTTAGAGCAGGGAGAGTGCTGGTGCTGCTGCTGAATTAATAGGGAAAGCATTAGCTAGGCCAGTGTTTTGTGTCCACTCCAGTCCTCAAAGACAAATCGGCCTCTTTCACACGAGCGTGTCCGGATTAGGCCCCATTCACATGTCCGTAGTGTGTTGCGGATCCGCAACACACCATGTCGGCACTCCCCATAGAGATGCCTATTCTTGTCCGCAGGCTGCGGACAAGAATAGGACATGCTCTATCTTTTGCAGCTCTGCAAATGCGGAAGCAGAGAGCACATAGTGTGCTCTCCACATCACGTCCGGCCCCATTCACAATAAATGGGTCCGCATCCATTCCGCAGAATTGCGGAATGGATGGGGACAAAAATTTCGGGTGTGTGAATGGGGCCTTAGGTCCGGATGCGTTGCGGATGCGTTCAGTAAAAACTGTGCGATTTCACAGGCAAAGCCATTCAGTTTTGCCTGCGATTGCGTTCAGTTGTTCAGTTTTTTCCGCACGGGTGCAATGCGTTTTGATGCATTTTTCACGCGCGTGATAAAAAACTGAAGGTTTATAAACAACATCTCCTAGTAACCATCAGTGAAAAACGCAACGCACCCGCACTTGCTTGCAGATGCAATGCGTTTTTCACGCAGCCCTATTCACTTCTATGGGGCTAGAGCTGCGTGAAAAACGCTGAATATAGAGCATGCTGCGATTTTCATGCAACGAACAAGTGATGCGTGAAAAAAAACACTCATGTACACAGACCCATTAAAATGAATGGGTCAGGATTCAGTGCAGATGCTATGCGGAAAACTCGCTCGTGTGAAAGGGGCCATCTGCTGTAAGGACAGCGTCCTGACAGCACCCCCAAAAAGCCCTTTTTAGGGCTGGTACATCCGTCTGCTTTTATTTATTTTTATATATATATATATATATATATATATATATTGCAGTTGCCTGCCCGTGTGTGAGAGACCGCAGGCCTACAGATTGTACTGTGTGCACACCACTCATATAGGGTGTCACAGTACCTTGCAGATAAAAAAGTTATTCAATTTTTACCCTTTAATATAATTGCAGTTGCCTGCCAGCGTGTGTCAGGCCCACAGACTGTACTGTGCCCACTACCCACCACTCATATAGGGTGTCACAGTACATTGCACGGCGCACTCGCAGTGACCTAAAATTCAAATGAAGCGGACCGAGCATGGGTCTTTTTCCATCTCCCGGTTCCAAAAATCTATTCACTACACTGGCCCTGGCCCTGATAAGGGACAAAACAGAGATTAATCTGATAGGAATAGTACTTAGTTAACACTAGTTGCATTGGTGGCAAATTCGATTGCAAGTGCCCAAAATTAGAAGGAAGCGGACAGAGAAAGCTTTTTTCTCTATCTACCCATGCAAGGATTCAATTCAATAAACGTCTCCTGATAGGGAACTTAACAAAGATTAAAATGGTAAGAATAGTAGTTCACACTATTTGTATTGGTGCCACAGTACATTGCACGGCGCACGCGCAGTGCCCCAAATTGGATTTAAGAGGACCGACCAATCATCTTTTCCAACTCCCGATTCCTAAAATCTATTCGATACACGTCCCCTGATAGGGGACGTAACAGGGATTAAACTGATAGGAATAGTACTACTTAACACACCACTCATTGTTACGCTGAGCGCTCCGGGCCCTCTGCTGACCTCGGAGCGCTCACAGCGTGTGTCCCCAGGCAGCGCTCCAGCGTCTCGGCGTGTGCGTCCCCGCTCTCTAGGGCGCACACGCACCGGGACTCTTAGATCTAAAGGACCAGTGCACAGGTGATTTGTGCCTGGTCCAAACTGGTTTATCAAGGGTTAAGCTTTGTGAGAGGCAGTACTGTTTGGCCTTAATTAGGCTTCACCTGTGCACTGCCTATAAGTACCATCCCCTTCCACAGTCTCCTGCCGGATCTTTGTTGCCTCTGTGCCTTAGAGAAAGCGTCTTCTGTGTACCCTTTGCCTGTTGCCATACCCGTTGCTACGACCACCGCCTCTGAACCTGTGCCGCCTGTCCTGACCTTTTGCTTCGTCCGACTACGCCTCTGCCTATTCCCTCTGTACTACGCCTGTCTCAGCAGTCAGTGAGCTTGCGCCGCTATCGGAGGACACGACCTGGTTGCTACCGCCGCAGCAAGACCATCCCGCTTTGCGGCGGGCTCTGGTGAAAACCAGTAGCAACTTAGAACCGGTCCCCGGTACGGTCCACGCCAATCCCTCACTGACACAGAGGATCCACTTCCACTACTGCCTCCTGCTACCAGTCCGGATCCTGACAGTAAGATCCGGCCATGGATCCCGCTGAGGTGCCTCTGCCTAGTGTCGAGGACCTTACTACAGTTGTCGCCCAGCAAGGTCAACAGCTGGCGCAGTTGTCCGCCATGCTCCAGCAGCTTCTTTCTGCACGGCAGCAGCCGCTTCCTCCGTCTGCACCAGCTTCATCACCGCAGCCTGTGGCCGCCGCCACTTCTAGAGTCCGTCTGTCCATGCCGGCCAAGTACGATGGAGATCCCAAGTTGTGCCGCGGATTCTTATCCCAATGCTCCCTTCACCTGGAGATGTCGGCTGACCTGTTCCCCTCGGAGCGAGCCAAGGTGGCATTTGTCGTTAGCCTGCTTTCTGGGAAGGCCCTGGCCTGGGCTACTCCGCTTTGGGACCGCAACGACCCTGCCACTGCAAGTGTCCAGAGTTTCTTTCTGGAATTCCGGAGTGTCTTTGAGGAGCCAGCCCGGGCTGCCTCTGCAGAGACTGCGTTATTGAACTTGTCCCAGGGAGTTCTTCTGTCGGAGACTATGCTATCCGTTTCCGCACCCTTGCTTCAGAACTCTCCTGGAATAACGAGGCGCTCTGTGCTACCTTTAAGAAAGGCTTGTCCAGCGCCATAAAGGATGTCCTGGCCGCACGAGAAGTCCCCACCAACCTGAGTGATCTCATCCATTTGGCCACCAGGATTGACCTGCGTTTTGCTGAGCGACGAGAGGAACTGTTCCAGGAAAAGGGTAGTGCTCACCCCAGACGTTCTCCTCGTCTGGCTCCTATTTTCCTGCATCCACCGCAATCCTCTGCTGGCCCTCCCGCCGAGGAAGCCATGCAGGTGGATCGGTCACGCCTGACCACGCAAGAAAGGAACCGCCGTAGAGACGAGAACCTCTGTTTGTACTGTGCCAGTACAGAGCACTTTCTGAAAAACTGTCCTCTCCGACCTCCGCGTCAGGAAACGCCCGCACCTAGTCAACGTGGGAGAGGCGTTGCTAGGTGTGAATATCTCCTCTCCACGCATTACTGTACCCGTGCGGATTTCCGTACCCGCCAAGACCTCCTTTGCTGCCACTGCTTTTCTGGATTCGGTTCTGCCGGTAACTTCATCGACGCCTCGCTAGTGAACAAGTATAACATCCCTGTGGTTCGTTTGCAGAAGTCCATCTTCATCTCCACTGTTAATGGAGAGAGACTCGACGGCATGGTGCAGTTCCGTACAGAGCCCCTCCAGATGGACATTGGAGTCCTGCATTCCGAGCGATCGGAGTTCTTTGTGTTACCCCATTGCACCTCAGAACTCCTCTTGGGTCTGCCCTGGCTCCAGCGCCATTGTCCCGTTCTGGACTGGACCACCGGAGAGGTTCGTAGCTGGGGTCCGGCTTGTTTTGGCAGATGTCTCAAGCCGGTGCAGAGCCAAGTCTGCACCTGTCATTTCCCCTCTTCCCGGTCTGCCTGAACCATATGCGGATTTTTCTGACGTCTTTTGCAAGAAACAAGCGGAAGTGTTGCCTCCACATAGGCCATATGACTGTCCCATTGATTTGCAACCTGGCACTACGCCGCCTAGGGAAGAATCTATCCGCTCTCTCCGCCAGAGACTTTAGCCATGTCGGAATATATCCAGGAGAACCTGCAGAGAGGGTTTATCAGGAAATCCTCTTCTCCTGCTGGAGCAGGATTCTTCTTTGTTGCAAAAAGGACGGTACCCTTAGGCCTTGCATAGACTTTCGGGGTCTCAACAGCATTACTGTAAAGAACCGTTACCCTCTTCCCCTGATTTCGAACTCTTTGACCGCTTACAAGGCGCCAAATACTTTACCAAGTTAGATCTCAGAGGGGCCTATAATCTTATTCGCATCCGAGAGGGTGATGAATGGAAGACAGCTTTTAATACCCGTGACGGGCATTTTGAGTACTTAGTCATGCCTTTCGGACTCTGTAATGCTCCAGCGGTCTTCCAGGAGTTCGTTAATGACATCTTCCGAGACCTGCTCTACACCTGTGTCGTGGTCTATTTGGATGACATCCTCATCTTCTCTTCTAACTTGGATCAACACCGTGCTCATGTCCGCTTAGTACTCTCCCGTCTCAGGAAGAACCGCCTCTACGCTAAATTTGAAAAGTGCTTGTTCGACCGTACCAGTCTTCCCTTCCTGGGTTACATCATCTCCGCCAAGGGACTACAAATGGATCCTGCCAAGCTGTCTGCCATCTTGGACTGGCCTCGTCCTTCTGGCCTTAAGGCTATCCAGCGATTCCTCGGATTCGCAAACTATTATAGGCAGTTCATCCCGCATTACTCCACCCTTGTGGCACCTATTGTGGCCCTAACCAAGAAGGGGCTAACCCGAAATCTTGGCCTCCTCAGGCCGAACAGGCCTTCACCGCTCTCAAGTCTGCCTTTGCCACCGCTCCAGCTCTGTCCAGACCGGATTCTACCAAGCCTTTCTTCCTGGAAGTAGACGCCTCCTCCGTCGGTGCTGGTGCTTTGCTCATGCAAAGATCTCCGAGAGGCAAGTTGGTTACTTGCGGTTTTTTTCTAAAACTTTCTCTCCCGCTGAAAGAAATTATTCTATTGGGGATAGAGAATTACTCGCCATCAAGCTGGCCTTGGAAGAATGGCGGCACTTGCTAGAAGGATCGGCACATCCCGTGAACATCTACACGGATCATAAAAATTTATCATACCTCCAGTCTGCTCAGAGACTAAATCCCGCCAGGCTCGCTGGTCTCTATTCTTTGCCAGATTTAACTTCCGGATCCACTTTCGTCCAGCGAGCAAGAACTTCAGGGCCGATGCTCTCTCTCGTTCTTCCGATGTCACAGGAGTGGAAGTCAAGCCTCAGCACATTGTGCCTCCTGAATGTCTGGTCACCGTGGCACCTGTAGATTTGCGGAACCTCCCTCCCGGAAAGACCTATGTTTCTCCTCGCCTTCGCTTAAAAGTTCTTAAGTGGGGGCATTCTTCTCTTCTCGCAGGGCATCCTGGTGTCCGAAAGACTGTACAGCTTATCTCCAGGAGATATTGGTGGCCATCCTTGGAGAGGACATCACTGAATTTGTGCAGTCCTGTTCTGTATGTGCCAGAGACAAAACCCCTCGCCAAAGACCCGCCGGATTTCTCCAGCCACTTCCCATACCAGAGACTCCTTGGTCCCATATCGCTATGGACTTCGTTACGGACCTACCACTGTCTCACGGGAAAACTATAATTTGGGTCGTCGTGGATCGCTTCTCGAAGATGGCGCACTTCATCCCGTTGCCAGCCTTACCTTCTGCGCCTCAGTTGGCCAAGCATTTCCTCCGGCACATCTTCCGGTTACACGGCCTGCCTTCACATATTGTCTCCGATAGAGGGTCCAGTTTGTGTCCAAATTCTGGAGAGCTCTTTGTGGACGACTTAAAATCAAGCTGGACTTCTCTTCTTCATACCACCCCCAAACCAACGGACAAGTGGAGCGGGTTAATCAAATTTTGGGCGACTACCTTCGCCACTTCGTTTCCTCCCGTCAAGACGATTGGGTCGACCTTCTCCCGTGGCGGAGTTTTCCTATAACCACAAAGACTCTTCCGCCACCAATAAGTCTCCCTTCTTCGTGGTTTATGGTCGTCATCCTCTGCCTCCTCTGCCGTTATCCTCCTCCTCCGGTGTACCTGCAGTGGACGACCTTGTGCAAGACTTTTCTGCCATCTGGCGCGAGACGCGCCTGTCCCTCATGCAGGCCTCATCCCGCATGAAAGTCCAAGCGGACAAGAAACGTCGGCCTCCTCCTGTCCTGGTGCCTGGGGACAGAGTTTGGCTCTCCTCCAGGTACATCCGCTTCAGGGTTCCTAGTTACAAGCTTGGTCCTCGTTACTTGGGACCCTACAAGGTCAGAAGAGGATCAACCCTGTGTGTTACCAACTCCATCTCCCTTCCTCCCTTAGAATTCCCAACTGCTTCCATGTCTCCCTCCTCAAGCCTGCGGTCTTTAGTCGTTTTTCCCCAAGAGTCTCCCTCCCACGCCGGTATCCGGTACCTCGGATGTCTTCTCCGTTAAGGAGATATTGGCCTCAAAATTGGTCAAGGGAGAAGATATTTTCTGAGTGGACTGGGAGGGCTGCGGTCCTGAGGAGAGATCCTGGGAGCCGGAGGAGAACATCCTGGACCGCAGCCTCATCCTTAAGTTCTTGGGTCCCAAAAGAGGGGAGACCAAAGGGGGTACTGTTACGCTGAGCGCTCCGGGCCCTCTGCTGACCTCGGAGCGCTCACAGCGTGTGTCCCCAGGCAGCGCTCAGCGTCTCGGCGTGTGCGTCCCCGCTCTCTAGGGCGCACACGCACCGGGACTCTTAGATCTAAAGGACCAGTGCACAGGTGATTTGTGCCTGGTCCAAACTGGTTTATCAAGGGTTAAGCTTTGTGAGAGGCAGTACTGTTTGGCCTTAATTAGGCTTCACCTGTGCACTGCCTATAAGTACCATCCCCTTCCACAGTCTCCTGCCGGATCTTTGTTGCTTCTGTGCCTTAGAGAAAGCGTCTTCTGTGTACCCTTTGCCTGTTGCCATACCCGTTGCTACGACCACCGCCTCTGAACCTGTGCCGCCTGTCCTGACCTTTTGCTTCGTCCGACTACGCCTCTGCCTATTCCCTCTGTACTACGCCTGTCTCAGCAGTCAGTGAGCTTGCGCCGCTATCGGAGGACACGACCTGGTTGCTACCGCCGCAGCAAGACCATCCCGCTTTGCGGCGGGCTCTGGTGAAAACCAGTAGCAACTTAGAACCGGTCCCCCGGTACGGTCCACGCCAATCCCTCACTGACACAGAGGATCCACTTCCACTACTGCCTCCTGCTACCAGTCCGGATCCTGACACTCATATAGGGTGGCACAGTACATTGCACGGCGCACATGCAGTGCCCCAAATTGGGAGGAAGAGGACCGACCAACCATCTTTTTCCATCTCCCGGTTCCTAAAATCTATTCCATACACCAGCCCCTGATAGGGGACAAAACAGAGATTAAACTGGTAAGAACAGATTTTTTTAATTTAAAATAAAGAGGACAGCCTCTACGGAGCTGGGTATTTTTTGACCGCGTTACTGAACGCTCATGTACAATGGCTGTAGGCTCATGCGTCCTTTTGCAGAGGTGACAAATCTGATCAGTCAAACCCAAGGCAACATCATCGACCTCATCCCATATGCATTTTTTCTGGAGCGTGCCCTGTGAAGAGTGCTGGATCAAGCTGTAGATGAGCATGAAGAGGAAGAGTTGTGGTCACCATAACCACCAGAAGCCGCCTTGTCGTCGTTGATTGCTGGACCTGCGGCAACGCAGAGAGAGGAGTCTGAAGAAGAAGAGTCAGAGGAGGAAGGTGGCTTTGAGGAGGTGGAAGACCAACTAAAGCAGGCGTCCCAGGGGGCTTGTTGTCACCTTTCGGGGACCCTTGGTGTTATATGTGGCTGGGTGGAGGAAGAGATTTTCAATGACGTCAGTGAGGACAAGGAACGGGACATGGTTAGCTTGGTATCCAACCTTGTGCAAATGGGGAGTTTGCGGTTGTGCAAATGGACTGTTTGCGGTTGTTTGCGGTGCGTAAAACGGGGAGTTTGGTCTGTCAGAGTTTGGTCTGTCACTGTGAAGCGGGCGTAACTCTTACACTACCTGATCGATACAACATAATACCTGATCGTATACACACACTGGATGTTTTAAAGCACGTTATTCCAAACAATTTAGGAATGTTAGGTGATTTATGCCCTTTATGGATTAAAACCCGACTCTGCGTCAACTACGTAATTTTCCATGGGAGTTTTGCCATGGATCCCCCTCCGGCATGCCACAGTCCAGGTGTTAGTCCCCTTGAAACAACTTTCCCATTACTATTGTGGCCAGAAAGAGTCCCTGTGGGTTTTAAAATTGGCCTGCCTATTGTAGTCTATGGCGGTTTGCCGGTTCACGAACATTTGCGGAAGTTCGCGTTCGCCGTGAACAGCAAATTTTATGTTTGCGACATCTCTAGTGAGAGGCCGCGCTTCCGGTGTTTCACTCGGTGTTTACAGGTAACGTACAATGCTCCCCTCCCTCTCCAGTATGATGTATTACAGCTATGTTTCATGAACTCGCAGGATTTATAACACACCAGCTTTCCATGTGCTAGCCCACTTTCATTACCACCATATTTTCCTATAAAGAAGATCCATAATGAAGCACATATTATTTCCATAATATATATATCCATAATGAAGCACATATTATTTCAATAGCAAACAGCTAATCATCACTACCCTTGGTCGCCTCCTATGCATTTCACTGCACATCAGACATATTTTTATTAGATTCCAGTTCCCTTGTATATAAAAAAAAATACAAAAAATATAAAATAACTATATGCCCATTCATCTCTACCCAATATTGAAATAGGTAATCGTCACTCCTCTTTATCACCTCTTATGCATCTCATTATATATCATACATGTTGTCATTTTACCATACTTCCGCTACCGTGTGTAAAATAGCCATGAGCCAATCTGTCTCTTCATCTGAGTAATTTCGCATATATTTAATCGTTCCACAAATCGGATCATCCATTTGCGAGAACTCGAGTCTTTCGCATCAGCACGGACCCCACAGATAATCACAACATTTTCTCTTCCCTTATGATTTTAATGTACAGCCATACAGTATATCCATCATAACCAGGGCCGCCATCAGGGGGGTACAGCCCATACCCCAGTAAGGGGCCCGGACCCTGGGGGGGCCCGGCCAGTCCCGAGCCTTTTTTATTTATTTTTTTTTATTGTGGCTGCCAGCTCTGGGGCCCAGTGCTCCTCCCCCTCTTCCTTCTGCAGCCTGTCCCTTACATCCCGGGCCCCAGCTATCTTGTTCTGAGAACAAGATAGCCGGAGTCTCGGCAGATCCTTGGGTAGAATGTAGTTGCTAAAAGGAGGTCTGTGACATCACTGGTCACATGCTCCTTCATAGTCACATGGACAAACCCAACAGCAGCAGCTTGTGGAGGGAGGAGGGGCTGTGTGCCTGCAGGCTGCTCAGTGAGGGAGGATGTGCTGCAGTCCTGGAGTCCACAGAGCTTCATGGAGAACAGGTGAGGGGCAGCTCATATATGAGGAGGCAGGTGGAGCACTCAGGGGCAGTGGGGTTCAAGTGGAGTGAAATCTGGTGCAATTAAGGGGGTTTATAGCACAGATCCAGGTGTATTCTGAGGGCCATGGTGTATGTGTGTCTGTCTGTCTGTCCCTGCGTGTGTCTGAGTCTGTCCCTGCGTGTGTCTGTCTGTCACTGCGTGTGTCTGTCCCTGCATGTGTCTGTCTGTCCTTGCGTGTGTCTGTCAGTCCCTGCGTGTGTCTGTCCCTGCTTGCATTTCTGTCTGTCCCTGCGTGCGTGCCTGTCTGTCTGTCCCTGTGCGCGTGCCTGTCTGTCTGTCTGTCCCTGCGTGCGTGTCTGTCTGTCCGTCCCTGCGTGTGTCTGTCCGTTCCTGCGTGTGTCTGTCCGTTCCTGCGTGCCTGTCTGTCTGTCTGTCCCTGCGTGCATGCGTGTCTGTCCGTCCGTCCCTGCGTGCATGTCTGTCTGTCCTTCCCTGCGTGCATGTCTGTCTGTCCTTATGCATGTCTAAGGCCTCATGCAGACGGCCGTTGTGCACCCGCATGCACGAGGCACCTATACACTTGAATGGGTCTGCAATCAGGGGGATGCAGTACAGAACGGGAGCACGGATGGGAAGCACTACAGATTGCTTCTGTGGTGTTTCTGTCCGTGCCTCCACACCACAAAAAAATAGAACCTGTTCTATTTTTTTGCGGTGCGGACGGATCATGGAACCATTCAAGATGAATGGCTCTCGATCTGTCCTGGTCGCCGCACGGATGTTGCCAGTGCATTGAGGACCACAAATTGCTGTCCCCAATGCATGGAATGGACGCATAACAGCTGTGTGTATGAGGCCTAAGGCATTGCTTAGACTCCATACCACAGTTTAGCCAGTGCCTAATGGGTTACAGTCTGGGGGCAAAATTAACTTGTGTGGGGGCAAATTACTTAGTGGGGGGTCAGTGTGGTGGGAAAACTACATGAAGGGCCGTGTGGGGGCAAATTACATAATGCAGGGCTGTCTGGGGGTAAAATTGACTTGTAGGGGGAGGGGCAAATTACTCAGTGGGGGTCAGTGTGGCGGGCAAACTACATAATGGAGGGACATGTGGCGGCAAAATTACTTAGTGTGAGGGAAAATTACTTAGTGGGGGCAACTTGCATAATACAGGACTGTCTGGGGCAAAATTAACTTGTGAGGGGGGGCAAATTAGTCAGTGGGGGGTCAGTGTGGCGGGAAAACTACATAATGGAGGACCGTGTGGGGGCAAATTACATAATGCAGGGCTGTCTGGGGGCAAAATTAACTTGTGTGGGGGCAAAATTAACTTGGGGGGGCAAATTGGCGGGCAGTGTGGAGGGCGAACTACATAGTGGAGGGCCGTGTGGGAGACGTCCTTGGATGTAAGAGGTATGGGCGCGATATATGGGTGGGGCTGTGTGTGGGTGTGGCTTGAAGGTGGACGGGAACACAGGGGCCCCATGACCTCCTATTCCTGGGGGAAATGCCCCTCCAAAGACAAGGCTCTGGAGCCGCCACTGGGGCAGTGTCGGGGCGGGAGGGGGGGGGGTTCAGGCCTTGAGCTATCGTAAAGACGATATGCATATTTAGTGAAGTCGTGTTTGCACCAAGAGGTATTACACTTGTGTACTGGTTCAGCACACATCCCCCCATTTGATCTTCACACCACTCCTCTGGAGAATTGGCCCTTCCACTTATAAGGATTGGGAAATATTGGGACATTATCATTCTTATGCCACATAGATTCCAACTCTGAGTGTTTAAAATCTATTCAGCACTGCCCCCCAATATGTTTCGCCAAACTAGTTGGTGTCTTCAGGGGATTCGGGCAGTGTGCACTAACCGTTTTGCTTTTTGCAGCAACGTTCAAGAAATGTTCATATTGTATGCATTCTTTTACAGGTGCCACAATATGTTTTATTATGCACTTATTGTCCGACTTATGCCTCTTACCATCTTTAGCCATCTGGTTAGCACCTTACTTTGTTGCTCACAATGGACTGTCTTTGAGTGTGGCTGGTACATTCCAAGCACGTCCTATCTATTATTGCTCAATAATGTTTGCCTCTGAGTACAACTAGAACTAATGTTCCTTAAACCAAGTGGTATTGTGCTACGTTAAGATAGTACATGTAGAACTAATGGTTTTAAGCCAAGTCAAGTGGTTATGTTCCAAGCAAACTAAACATCCCTAAGGGTGATCAAGTGCTATTATGTTTGGCGTTGTAGGAGAAAATGTTCCTCCTCCTAAATTACTGAAGTGTTGGAGAGATTAGAGGGCGTTGCCTGATCCTCCATGTCCTAAGACCTTCTGCACCAGACTTAGGAAAAATATTAAGCTACCTGTTTCAATCATCAAGGTGACGTAGCGTAAAGCATAATAAGACCTTCTTGCCAGAAAGGAATACAGGATTATGCCACCTTTCTATCTGCGGGCCTTTTCATTGCATGGCGATGGGTCGATGGAGTGAAGTCACCCCTGCACTTCCTTTGGTATTCATGGCCATAATGTTCCAAAGTTAGTAAGTAATGATTAGTGTTGAGCGCGAATATTCGAAAAGCGAATTTTTTTAGCGAATATCGGCACTTCGCTAATTCGCGAATATTTCGAATATAGCGCTATAAATTCGCTATTTCGAATATTCGTTTTTTTTTTTTTTTAGTTATATTTTTTTCTTTCCTACTTCCCAAAAGTAGTTCTTACCTGTCCTGAGGATTCCTGGCTTCCTGGCTGCTCTAGTCAGTGCCCGTTGCCGCTTCTGCCGACTTCCGTGCTCATGTGGAGCGTCCCCATCCATGGGAGAATCTCCATATACTAAAATGTACTGTCGGATTTGAGGAATTACGTTGAAATCGCAATGCGATTAATTCAAGTTATATTAATCGCATTGCGATTACAACTTAGCACTGCTATCTTACATAGGCTAGAATTAACGAATATGGAGTATAGCTAATGCTATGCACTAGCAGTGCTAAGTTGAAATCGCAATGCGAATACTTTAAGTTAAATTAATCGCATTGCGATTTCAACTTAGCACTGCTGCTATATTCCATATTCGTTAACTTCGTTAATTCTAGCAAGCTGACCCATTATAAACCCAGCTCTAAGTTGAAATCGCAATGCGATTAATATAACTTGAATTAATCGCATTGCGATTTCAACGTAATTCCTCAAATCCGACAGTACATTTTAGTATATGGAGACGTTCCCATGGTGATGGGGACGCTCCATGAGCACAGAAGTTATGGTTGGCTTGGTAGAATTAGCGAATAGCGAATATGACGAATGTATTCGTCATATTCCTCAAAACGAAGATAACGAAGTATTCTACATCTTCGTTTTAGCTACCTATTCGTCTCGTCATCGTCAACTTCGCTATTCGCTAATTCTAGCAATCAAATAGGAAGGTTGACTTACCAGACAGCTGTGTTAAATTAGCTATGCGATTTTTTTTTTTAATACAATAATTATATTACTTGATAAAATTATTATAAGTATTCTATTTATTAAAAAAAAAAAAAAATCGCATAGCGAATTTAACACAGCTGTCTCTATAGTCAACCTTCCTATTTGATTGCTAGAATTAGCGAAGTTGACGAATAGGTAGCTAAAACGAAGATGTAGAATACTTCGTTATCTTCGTTTTGAGGAATAGACGAATACATTCGTCATATTCGTCATCCTCGCTAATTCTAGATATGAAACCAATAGGAAAGTAGCCTTAAGTACAAATCGCAATATGCGATTATTTAAATCGCATGTTAATCGCGATAACTAGAAAATCGAATATGGCACCTGCCGCTCATCACTAGTAATGATCACTTAATGAACAACTAAATTGGCTCCCTGGTTATACCTGAGAGGGAAACTGTAGTAGGACAACCTACACATTTGGGCAGAAACCCTGAGGTAGCTATTTCTGTGCAGCATGTTATTTATTATTGATACCATTAGAGCATATACTGACCTCCATATACACCTTCGGAACAAGTCAGGGAAAACTTCATTTTAAGTAAGGGGGAATGTAATTTCCCGGAGTGCTATTTACACTCCTTTTACACCTTGCTACCACTTTCCATGTGCTAATTTATATCACCTTATATATTTCCTATACTGTGCATATGTATTTCCTATAATTATTATGTTCAAGTGTAATAACCTGGTTTACCACAAGGTGGAAGCAAACACTTGGCAGAGCAGTGAGAGTCTGGAACTTTCCTTCCAGACTCTATTCCTCTCTTAGATAGTGTTGTGCTCGAATTTCGAATTTTTATTGCGAATATTGGCACTTCAAAAATTATTTTGAGTAGTGATATCATGTATTCATAAAACGAATATTCGTTTTTTGTTTTTTCATCTAAACCCATTACCTAGTATACCTACCTGCTTCTTGCTTATGGGCCAATGTGAGAAGGCTGCATTATTGTAGTCTGTAGTGAATTAGAATATGCTTCATTATTAATTTTTTTTCTCTTATGCGAAAAATTGGCAATGTAATATTCGCGTAATGCGAATATTCTAACGCACGAATATATAGCACTATAGAATATAGTGCTATATTTTTGTTTTTTAGAATATTCATTATTTTTTTCCCATCTAAAGTCATGATTCCTCCTCGCTTAAGTTGCTTTTGGGCCAATGACTGTTCACATTAAATTGGAAAAAATGACGAATATTCAAAAAAATATATATATTGCACTAAATTCTATAGTGCTATATATTCGGGTTTTAGAATATTCGCATTACTTGAATATTTCATTGCCGATTTTTCACAATCAATAGAATAATCTCGAATACGAATATTCGCGAATATACGACGGATATTCTAACAAATATTTGCGAAGTATCGCGAATTCGAATATTGCCCCTGCAGCTCATCACTACTCTTAGAGAGAGGAGGTGTTTACTTAGTGAGCAGTCTAGAATCCTCCCTGCTGGGAGAAGGAAGTAAGGGCTGGAGCACATCACCCTGTGCCTTGCCTAGTGCAGGGGAAATCATCAAGCCTGGTCCTCTCTGGAAAGGTTCTGTTAGTCCTATGCCAGCCTTATCCCTGCAGGTTGTGCAACACCAAGCATAAGCAAGCTTGAGGTACTCATAGCCAGAACAAGAAGTTCCTAGGATTTTCTAAAGTAAGAAACTGACTACTAAGCTAGCTGAGCTAAGAGAGAGTGTAGTGGGAAGGGTGAGATTTCAATATATATGTGAATTTATCTCTAATATATACATTTATATGTTTTCCCTGTGTGGCCAGTGTGGGCTGTATTCCCCAGGTTGTGGCCATGTATGCCACAAGTATGTCTGGGCAGATATATAGATGTATGTATGATTCAGTTATTATATATATATATATATATATATATATATATATATATATTGTAAGGGATCGCTGTACTTTTGGGGGTCATTCTCACAATATTCTCACTGACCACGGTTTTAATGTCCCAACTGTGCTTTTATTAGTGGCACACCACACAAAAAAAAATAACACAATACTAAATAAACACCTGCCCAGCTGGGCTCTCACTAAACAGAGGTATTCCCTATCTCACCTCTATAGCGCCGTTCACACCTGGAACTGAATGCGGCTTTCTCGGCCACTCGCACAGCAGCCTCCTGGCTGTAACAATGTCCAACCAAACGTTGTGGCTAGCACCTAGCCCCATGGCTTCCTCAGCTGAGCCCACGCTCAGAGCCTCCCTGTCTCTTCTTTACACACTTTACCCTGACACACGCCGAGAGGGTTGATTTATCCCTCCATGATTAACCCTGCTGGCCTCACCTGGGGCCAGGGAGCCTGTAATGGATTTGGGATGTGGACTGAGAGACTCCCACTACCAACCTGACTCCCAGTCCAAAGAAATTCATCCCATACAACTTTAACCGAACAATCTCCAGCAAGCCATGCCTTACTGAAGCAGCAATTTTCTTGACTGGCGTACTGTCGAGTCGCTTACCCTCATCCTCCCTGTAATTTACGCTCCTAACCCAATAAAGACAGACTTGGCAAGTGGATTTTAAGGCCACAGCAGCCTTTTATTAATTAATATAAATACAAATAAATAACATAAATAATACAGAAAAACCAGGCCTTCCAACCTGAAGGCCACGCCCAAGAACCACAACAAGGGGAGGGTCCTTGGAGCCCCATAAATGACGGCCCCACCCTCCGTTAAATTACCTCTAGCCGATGAATGCCAGCTCAGAGGCAGGAACCGGTAACAAAGGGCAACCAGCATGGGCCGCTACCTGCCATATCCCACCTTAAACCAGTACCTGGGGAGTCCAGAGCCTCCTTTTGGCTCCCTCCCCACCACACCAGAACCACCAGAACCACCAACTCCAAGGACCCCCCACTGCCCCAGGCCGCTATGACAAAAGCCCCCTAACCAATCATCGCCGGCCAACAAAATCCACTCACAACCTCCCCAGGCTCCCACCCATATTCTTAATCTTTCCAAGACCCTTACCTAACCCAAATGTAACACCAATCCAAAGTTCCCCACAATCAGTACTATACTACATATCCAATCAACAAGAAAACAACCAATCAACAATATGTAGAAAAATTGTATTTTATTAAAGACATGATTAAACAATATACCATAATTCAAGAAATGTCTCAATTTATTACAAAAATACGTACAAAGTGAAAGACCACAAAAATATTAAAAATACATAAAACCACACAAAAATGGTCCGTGGGTCTAGGGTCCACTGAACTCAGGTGAGATAATTAAAGCCAGACATTCACCAATTTACTGGCAGGTCATATAGGCATCAATCAATCGCAAACCACTAAGGTTTTATAATGGCTGAATGCCATGACCAATAACAGTAAAGATTGGAGAACTATCGTCCACTATAACATAAAAGCATAAATGCTATACACACCTGAGTTCAGTCGCCACCAGATCCACAGACCAACCCCGACGCGCGTTTCGCCGTCCGCTTCCTCAAGGGGTTTCTAACTTGTGGTGTCCACCCATATCCTTATATACATCAAAGGCGGTGCCTCAATACTACATCCGGTTTTATTTGCCCAATAACATGATCATTCCTTGGATTAGAAATAAAATCACCTGTGGCGAACCAAATATGTTTAACCAGGACCTGCCGATATGTCACATGATGTGCCACGTCATCTCCGGTGGTGTGTCACATGACCATACGTACGTCCGACGCACTGCACAGAGCGGCAGTGCATCGTCCGTCGGGTCACACCCATCGGACATGCGCACCAGATATCTAAATGTCCCGACGGCCATATTTAGAACTGGAATATCGTACATAATGCCCCATTGATTTACAGAGTATGTCCAAAGCTTGGAAAAAGATCCCAAAATACAATATAAATCACATTCAAACATTGTGAGTATCAGAAAGTGACACAAATAAATATACAAAATATTTTTATAATTGTGACAATAAAGGTGTATAATATACCACAAAATCATGATCAAAATGAAGTGACAATAAATGAAAATAAAATAAAATAAAAAACAAAACCAACATAAAATCAAAGTGTACATGATTCATAATAATTAAAATTTCTAAGTGTACATAATACATGATTAAAATAATTAACCCAAAAAATCAAACCCCGCAGGAATATGACGGCCCACGTCCGGATCATGGACCACCATAGACCATGCATGTATATACAACTGTGCAAAAAATTATTTGAAAGTATACCCAAAAATCAAAAACACCAGTGAATTGAAAAATATACTGTGTCTTTAAATAGAAACCATGCTTCGATAAAAGTTCAAGAGCAGGAGATCATAAATTCTCCCCATACTACGGTTAATTCCATACTTGATTCACCTCCAGTCATTATATTAAAACATTATCCACATAATAGGGTAATACTCATCATGCTGTATACCCTAAGGAATAAAAAAATGATATTAATAAAGCATATAAATAAACCAAATTATGGGCGGACACAACTCCAACATAAAATTAAAATCGGAATAGATAGAACAACAGGCGGCTACACTCCCTCCAGGATATGGACAAATACAGGTGCTCACCACTTTGTGACACCACCCACAAAGGTCACCATGCAAGGAATTGTATTAAATTACTTAGATTGGGGGCAACACTGAATCTGGGAATCCAACCAGGAATCTAGTATGGTATTGCCTAAAATAGTTTTATTTCAAGTTATTTGCTTATAAAAACTATAAATGATATACAAATCTAAAATATAAAAACAGACATCTCTAATTAGATCTTCAATACAACTTCTAAAATAAGTGACTACTCAGCTGATATTCATGACTCTGTGACTTCAAAGTGCATACTGTGCAAATATAAACATCAATTAGATTAGACTCAGCATATAGTGCAAATTAATCATGTGCAAATTGATCCTGTGCAAATCCTTTAGTAAAACCCTAAAATACTCCTTCTAAAATCTTGAGGTCCGAAGGAAAAAAAAAAAAGAAGAAGAAAGTGTCACAACTTAGTGCTGCATAGATTAGTGAAAATAGTACCAATATAGACACAATATCAGCCGATATCCTTATTTGTTGCTGCAATAATGTGGAGTAGTCCTGAACCAAGCGACAGTAATTACTGTTCAAAAATAAACTTATGGCAGAGTAATCCTGTGCCAAGAGACAATTGCTGCTGTCCAAGGAATAAACCGTGCGCTTGTACAAATAGAATGATGGTACCCCAACAACTCAGCAATGAATGATATGGGCCCACTCTCAGTACGTAGTCCGGTACTTTAAGTTATTGGATGTCTCATGCAGTTATCCTTACATGCATTCAGCCGCTTGTCTTCCGCGGCACTCTCCTCCTCACCTCTGTATGCCAGCCCGTGTCCCGTGCCCCGACTGCCTTACCTGCGATCCCAGCGCTCGGTTTGTTCCACGGCACCCGCGGCGTCCGCGTGGTGTCTCAGCCTGTGCGTGGCGTCCCACGTGATGGCGCTGGGGGGTGAGTCTAGCGGCAGGCAGCGTTGGGTCCTAGGAACCGTAGGATGTTGTATTCCTTTTAGGAGTCCTTCTTTAGTCCTGGGCTGAGTTTGAATATATTATTGGTGGGAGAAAGTATGAATAATATCACCGCTATTATCCCAAGCGCGTTTGGGGTTTACACCCCTTCTTCAGTGGATATTAGCGATGTATACAATATGCCCTTATATAATCCCTTAATCTCCTACTAAACTGGGTGATTTGAAAAATCCGAGCTGGATCCACTCAATGCGATTAGGTATCGTTCCTGGGTGTAAAAGCTATAAAACACACTCATGTTCGTATAAAACAATAAAACACACTTATACTTATATAAAAGGCAAATGCCTGATAAAACTGGTTAATGCACAATGAAAGTATGATATTATGTCACACATAACCTGTGTATATATACTTGTATACTAAAATAGTTACTTTGTATCAAGGGGAATACTTTATTGCCATATTAACCCAGAGATGAGAGGGATTACCACCAACTTTAATCCCTCTCATCTCTGGGTTAATATGGCAATAAAGTATTCCCTTGATACTAAAGTAACTATTTTAGTATACAATGCTATACACAGGTTATGTGTGACATAATATCATACTTTCATTGTGCATTAACCAGTTTTATCAGGCATTTGCCTTTTATATAAGTATAAGTGTGTTTTATTGTTTTATACGAACATGAGTGTGTTTTATAGCTTTTACACCCAGGAACGATACCTAATCGCATTGAGTGGATCCAGCTCGGATTTTTCAAATCACCCAGTTTAGTAGGAGATTAAGGGATTATATAAGGGCATATTGTATACATCGCTAATATCCACTGAAGAAGGGTGTAAACCCCAAACGCGCTTGGGATAATAGCGGTGATATTATTCATACTTTCTCCCACCAATAATATATTCAAACTCAGCCCAGGACTAAAGAAGGACTCCTAAAAGGAATACAACATCCTACGGTTCCTAGGACCCAACGCTGCCTGCCGCTAGACTCACCCCCAGCGCCATCACGTGGGACGCCACGTACAGGCTGAGACACCACGCGGGACGCCGCGGGTGCCGTGGAACAAACCGAGCGCGGGATCGCAGGTAAGGCAGTCGGGCACGGGACACGGGCTGGCATACAGAGGTGAGGAGGAGAGTGCCGCGGAAGACAAGCGGCTGAATGCATGTAAGGATAACTGCATGAGACATCCAATAACTTAAAGTACCGGACTACGTACTGAGAGTGGGCCCATATCATTCATTGCTGAGTTGTTGAGGTACCATCATTCTATTTGTACAAGCGCACGGTTTATTCCTTGGACAGCAGCACTGTCTCTTGGCACAGGATTACTCTGCCATAAGTTTATTTTTGAACAGTAATTACTGTCGCTTGGTTCAGGACTACTCCACATTATTGCAGCAACAAATAAGGATATCGGCTGATATTGTGTCTATATTGGTACTATTTTCACTAATCTATGCAGCACTAAGTTGTGACACTTTCTTCTTCTTTTTTTTTTTTCCTTCGGACCTCAAGATTTTAGAAGGAGTATTTTAGGAGTTTGCACAGGATCAATTTGCACATGATTAATTTGCACTATATGCTGAGTCTAATCTAATTGATGTTTATATTTGCACAGTATGCACTTTGAAGTCACAGAGTCATGAATATCAGCTGAGTAGTCACTTATTTTAGAAGTTGTATTGAAGATCTAATTAGAGATGTCTGTTTTTATATTTTAGATTTGTATATCATTTATAGTTTTTATAAGCAAATAACTTGAAATAAAACTATTTTAGGCAATACCATACTAGATTCCTGGTTGGATTCCCAGATTCAGTGTTGCCCCCAATCTAAGTAATTTAATAAAATTAAAATCAATGTAAACCACTACAGAAATGATGCAAATGGTATCTTGTCGTTTAGGCCCTGCGGAATCTGACAAATTAATTTCACTATCCACTTGCTTTCAATTTGTTCAAGTCGGCGGAACAGATCACCACCCCTCACCCCCAAAGAGACTTTATCGATACCCCGAAACCTCAGATCTCGCCAACAGTTATTGTGGCACTGTCTGAAGTGTCGGGCTATCGGCTTCAATTTACGAATCTTCTCCACATCCCCTGCATCAATCTTGGCAGCTGCCCTTATGTCCTTCTGATGCTCCTGTATACGGACACGTAATTGTCTGGTCGTCATACCCACATATATGTAACCACATGGGCATGTTGCATAATATACAACACCCGATGTGGTACAATTAATAAAATGTACAATATTATATATGACTTCTCCAGACGAATCACAGAACGTATCAGCTTTTACCATCACTTTACAACAAACACAATGGCCACAAGCTACTGAACCCCATTTGGGGCCCTTGGATCCAAACAAAAAACCAGAGCTAGGTGGCACATAATGGCTCTTTACCAGAAGATCTTTCAAATTACCTAACCCAAACCAACAGCAGCCCAAAAGGGTAGGGTGGGTGGGGGCTGCTGCCACACTGCTGTCCCCACAAAATGGCCCTTTTTCGCACCCTGACTACCCTTTTTAAGCCCCAAACCACACCCCTAACTCCCCCGTCACCATACCCCATCCTTAACCCTTTGTATCCCATGCCTCAGCTCCCTTCAAGCCCCAGTCATGCCAGGCCTGCATCCAGGCTTGCAGCCCCAATTCCGGCCTGCACTTGACTGGCGTACTGTCGAGTCGCTTACCCTCACCCTCCCTGTAATTTACGCTCCTAACCCAATAAAGACAGACTCGGCAAGTGGATTTTAAGGCCACAGCAGCCTTTTATTAATTAATATAAATACAAATTAATAACATAAATAATACAGAAAAACCAGGCCTTTCAACCTGAAGGCCACGCCCAAGAACCACAACACGGGAAAGGGTCCTTGGAGCCCCATAAATGGCGGATAACGGCCCCACCCTCCGTTAAATTACCTCTAGCCGATGAACGCCAGCTTAGAGGCAGGAACCGGTAACCAAGGGCAACCAACGTGGGTCGCTACCTGCCATATCCCACCTTAAACCAGTACCTGGGGAGTCCAGAGCCTCCTTTTGGCTCCCTCCCCACCACACCAGAACCACCATAACCACCAACTCCAAGGACCCCCCACCGCCCACAACCCAAGAAGGTGAACACCTCACCTCCTTGCGTCCCGCCACACCCTCAGCGCCACTTCAATCCCGTCCTGTAAACCAGAACACCAAAGATCAATTCCCACCCCGTTCAAGTGTACCCCATCACTCCTCCAAAATGCCCCTGCACCCGACTCCAAGTCCCTATGCAGAACCACAATGCCACTGTTCCGTGCCACAAACCTCCCAACAGCCCTGTTCGCTTTTTCAACCGCTCAACAGACCTCGCCTCCCTCCAGTGCTGACGCGGCACCATGTCCGACCAAACAGTCACGAGCTGCGGATACAGCGCCCACAACCGTAGCAGGTCAAACTTAATATCCCTTACCAACTCCCTGAAGGGACGCACCCCCAAATCATTTCCCCCAACATGCAACACCAAAACACTGGGGGGCCTATCCAACCGTGCAAACCTGTAAAACTCAGGGAGGACCCGACTCCACTGCATGCCCCGCATCCCCAGCCATCGGATTACAGCCACCTCTCTCGAGAACGACAACTGCCTTCCGTCCGGCCTGACCGCCGCTCGCAAAGCTCCCCAGAACACGTAGGAGTGCCCCATAATCCAAACAAGGCACGGTGGAACACCTACAAAAAACAAAAAGAAACATATCAACCAATGACCACCACCAACACCCCCCCCCCCCCCACACCGACCTGGTTCACTACCATCATACCCATGCGGGCCTGACGTAGGACCGAAACCGAAGGGACTCCCAACGGCCAATGCGCCGAATGACATCTTCACCCAACCCCCTCCGAGCCGCTTCCGTGGCTGCTCCTATCCGAAACGAATGACCCCCATATAACGCAGGGTCCCTACCCAACCCAGACAAGCACGATCTCATAACCGCAACAAACTGAAACTGAGAGAGAAAAAAACCATCAGCGTGGACTAACAACGGGCCAGCCCCTCCGACCCCTTCCCTTCCCCAAAAATCCCGCAGGCAACGAACCGGGCATGCATCCGATCCCTCCACCTTATATAACACCACCCGGCAACCCCGACCCTGTTGGTCCGTTTTGGACCGTCTGATGCAGAATTCCAATCTATCCTCGAATAATTCCACATCCTGTCCGCGCAGGCCCCCGGCTCGACCCTTGCTCGGACTAACCAACTCTCCAATCCGCAAGGCAACAAAAAAAGCAAGCGAAAAAGCCAACTTGAACAATCGAAATTCTCCTGCCGACATGCAAGTCCTCTCTAACTGCCCCAACATATCCAACAGCAAAGCGAACGAAACCGGACGGCGAGTATCCACCCCAACAGAACACTTGCTCCAACCCCTCAAAGCCTGCACCACCCAAAAGGACTTAGTCACATCCACCACCCCCCGGCACCGACAACCAAAAGCTACACCCGCCATAAACTTATTCAACCTGGAACATGACCACCCCTCCTCCTTGCAGTGCCCCACCCAAAGCAACATCAACACTCCGTCGTCCAACCCACAACCCCGAAAACCCCATGCCCTGTCGTACGCCGCCCAGGTCCCTGCCAACAAGGAACCCCTCACTAGATCTTCAACCGACCGAACGACAGATTCCACAGTTCCTGGGGAAAGCTCGTTCCTTCCATCTCCGCCTCCGGCACCAACTCCCGAAAACGCTCCCACTGGAAAAGAGACAAAGCATCTGCAATTTAGTTACTAACCCCCGGGACATGAGACGCTACCACCCCCGCGTTCAATGACAGGCAACCCAACGTCAAATGCTGAAGCAATCTCACCACTGGCGGCGACGAAGCGGAATTGCGATTAATGGCCTCGACCACCCCCATATTGTCGCAATGGAAACAAACCTTTCGATCGCGAAAGAATCCACCCCAAAGGGACACGGCCACCACGATTGGAAACAACTCCAACAACACCAAGTTCTTCACCAAACCTTCCTCCTTCCATACCTCCGGCCACTCCCCCCCCGAACGGCCACCCAAATACGCCCCAAAGCCGTGACCCCCCGCCGCATCCGTAAACAAATCCAAATCCGTCGCCGACACTCCTTCTGCCATCCACAAAGACCGCCCATTGTAAGTATCTAAGAAGGATGCCCACACCGTCAAGTCGTCTTGCAACTCACGGGTGATCCGCACGAAATGATGAGGAGACCTCGCCAACGCCCTCGCCAGTTTCCTACAAAAAATCCGCCCCATGGGCATTATGCGGCAGGCAAAATTGAGCTTACCCAATAGAGACTGCAACTCCCGCAGCCGCATTTTTCGCCTACCGCAAGCCGCAGACACCTCCCGCCGCAAGTCCCCAATTTTATCCTCAGGCAACCTACACTCCATAGCCACCGTGTCAATGATTATCCCCAAAAAACTCAACTGCGTTGTCGGGCCCTCCGTCTTCTCAGATGCCAAAGGAACCCCGAAAAGGCGGGACATGGCTTCAAAGGAATGCAGCATTACAGAACAGCCATTAGAACCCGGCGGCCCTATAAACAAAAAATCATCCAAATAATGAATGATAGAACCCCACCCTGACCATTCCCGTACCACCCACTCCAGAAAAGTACTAAACTTTTCAAAATAGGCGCACGAAACCGAACAACCCATCGGAAAACACTGGTCAACAAAGTACCCCCCATCCCAAAAACACCCCAAAAAGTGCTGGCATTCCGGGTGCACCGGCAAAAGACGAAACGCCGCCTTGATGTCTACCTTGGCCAATAAAGCCCCCCGCACGTATAACCGCACCCAACGAACAGCCACATCAAACGACGTATATACAACTGAACACAATTCAGGCGCAATCCCGTCATTAACCGACCCCCCTTTTGGGAACGAGAGGTGGTGTATCAGGCGAAATTTATTAGGCTCTCGTTTTGGCACGACCCCCAAAGGCGACACCCGCAAGTCCTGCATCGGCGAGTCCCGAAAGGGCCCTGCCATGCGACCTAACTCCACCTCCTTCCGCAGTTTTTCAGTCACCACTTTGGGCCGTTCCCCCGCCGAACGCAAATTCTTCCCCCCTGCCCCAACGACCCCCTCAACAAACGGTATACGAAAACCCTCCTTAAAAACAGTTAACAAAAATTCCGCTGCATCCGGGTAATTATTTAGAAAATGCACCATCTCGGCTACCCGGATTGGTGTCCGCCCCTTTTCCCACCGCATACCCCCAGTTCCTTCCCTTGCGCCCCCTGAAGCACCGATGTGCTCCATGGTTTCCCCCGCAAGAGGAACAGTCGTGCTTAAACTTGTACTTGTCCCAGTATTTGCATCCCCCCTCGTTAAACAAAAAACAGAGTCCCTTAACTCTGACTGCCCAGAACCCCCGGCACCCCCCTGAAAGGGCTGCCCAGCCCGGACCGGTGTCATAACCCTCATCCACAGGCCAATGTCCTTATGGTCCCAGCGCATACTAGGCCGGACCGCTTTTAGCTGGCGAAACTGTTCATCGTACCTTAACCATCCCAACCCCCCATAGACACGGTATGCCTTGCCGATGGCATCTAGATAATAGATAAGGGGGGAACAGTTTTCCGGCGCCTTTTCCACGATAACACTGGCCAGAATCACAAAGGCCTGCAACCAGTTTGAGAAGGTCCGCGGAATCAAACGCGAACGCCGCTTATCATCCTCCTCCTTCTTCTTATCCTCCCGCCTATCCCTGTCTAAATTAAAGCGTTCCAGGGGAAGCAGCGAAAATACATCCACATACTCCCCTTTCCAAATTTTTTCCCTAACCTCATGCTTCAAATGCGCCCCCAAGGGACCCTCAAAACACACATAAACCTCCCCCCTTGCTGCGTCGTCCAAATGCGGCTCCTCCCCATCCTTTTCCTTGGCACCGTCCGCCTCCTTACTTCCGTCCTTATCGCCATACCCCGTGGTGTCGCCCCCATCATGCCCCCAGCCCCCGCACCAATCTCCCCAACGCCCACCCCAGCAAAACCCCCAGCTGCACTTGTCTCTGTCAAACCCGGGTGTTGCACCCCCACGCTGCTGACGGCGACCCCCCCACATTCCCCACACCCGCCAACCCCGCCACCAAATCCCGCAACTCCAACAACAAATCCCCTAGCCCACCAGCAACGGACACCCCCGAGCCCCCCACAACCCCCGGGGCCCCCACGCTATTAGCAATCACTACAGAAGAATCCCCGCACATCTCACCTAGCTGCGTGGATGCTGTGAATCCAACAGCCGGAACGTGAGGAACCGAAACTTGACTGGCGACGTTCCCTCTTCCGGTCGTCTGTCGATGTTCGTCGACTCCCGCACTTCTTCCTTCGTTCACTGGTTCAGCAGCCTGCGATTCCGCAGCCGCGCCACTTGGATCTCTTGAAGCACTCACAGACCCTAAGGCCCGCAGTACCGAAGTCCCACCACCAGATGGCGCCCTCGACTCGACTGAAGTTCCAGAGGCCTGCAGTTCCACAGCCTCGCCACTAGATGTCACCCGTCTTCCGTCCACAAGAGCCGACAGAGAGCCAGCGCCGGGCTGCTCTGGTAAGGAAGCCAGCACAGGGCCGCCCACATGACCCCGCCGTCCTGTCGATGCCGTCCGCACTGCACCACGTCGCCTCCGGATCCCACGTTGCCTGCATCAGAGGAGGGGGGTTCCCGCACCCCTCCTAGGGTCCCGCGGCACTATAGGATTCCTCCCAGCACACGACCGCCTGGAAGCCCTTTTACTCACAGCGGTGTGTGCTGGAGGGTCCACAGAGGGGCTCCTTAACCGGCGCCTGACCCTCGGGGTCATATCTGGACTAAGGCGCGCCGGAGGCCTAGTCCTCCGCGGCCGGCTGGAGGGAAGAGCCGGAGCAGCGGTCTCCCCAGACCCTGGGAGCAGGCCCCGGACAGTAGCCTGAAGCCATCCAGCTCCCCTGCTCTCCGCTGCCGAACGGAGCTGTGCCAGGAGCGCTTCCACCTCGGACATCGTTGGACAGGATCCACTGGAAAAGAGGTACTGCAGCAGCTCAGACCTGGGCTGCTGCCACACTGCTGTCCCCACAAAATGGCCCCTTTTCGCGCCCTAACTACCCTTTTTAAGCCCCAAACCACACCCCTAACTCCCCCGTCACCATTCCCCATCGTTAGTTAGAAGGCCGGTTTATTGGCCTGTATTTGTGGGAGGGGCGTAAGTAGCACATTTATACCAGGCAGGCGCCTCCCTTGGGCGTGTCGACGGCTGCTGAGTAGTTGTGTGCAGTCAGGGCCACCTGTTGCAGCACATGGGCTGAATCTGCAGTCTCCATACCCAGTCAGTGTCCAGGATCCCAGTTGAGGTCGTTCCGGTCGGGTGAGGGTTTGCAACCAGCTCGTGCAGCATCGTCCCGTTACAGTCCGGCCGGCGATGCGTCGGCTCCTTTGGTGAGGAGGAACGGCGTTGCACCGGAGCGATTCTGCCTGGCAGCCCACGTTTGGCTCCCACGCGGCAGCACGATTAGTCCGGCCGGCAGTGTGTCGGCTTCTTTGGTGAGTAGGAGCAGCACTGCACCGGAGCGATCCTGCCTGGCACCCCAACGTTTGGTGCCCACGTGGCAGTGCGGTTAGGTAGCAGGGGTCAGCGTGACTCCGTCTCGTTTTCTCGCGCCTGACAGCCCACGCTTGGCGTCCACGTGGCGGCACATCTAGGCAGCAGGGGTCAGCGTGACTCCGTCTCGCTTTCTCGCAGGCTTCCATGTCTTGCACAGGTCACCTTGCTTAGTCCGTCCGTGTATATCTGCATGTCTTTCTTGTCTGCTTTTCACTTCGCTGCTCGCCAGCAAACCTCTCTCGCTATCCGCTATTATTTCTGCAGACAGACTAAAGCCTTGTTCACATCCAGCGTTATCCCCTTACTTGCATTATAGAGGGATAGGTTCAGGCAGCTGATTACTCCAGGTGGAGCAGAGTTGCTGTTTACAAAGTGTTATTGTTTCTTTAGTATAAATGCTATTTATGATGCGTGTTTAAGTAGACGGTAAGCTCCTCTGTGCTGAGGTATCTTCCCAGCAAACCTCTTTCACTATCCGCTATTATTTCTGCAGACAGACTAAGGCCTTGTTCACACTGACATCCAGCATTATCCCCTTACTTGCATTACAGAGGGTGAGGCAGCTGATTACTCCAGGTGGAGCAGAGCTGCTGTTATCAGTGTTATTGTTTCTTTAGTATAAATGCTATTTTGCGATATGTACATTGAGTAGACGGTGAGCTCCTCTGTGCTGAGGTATCTTCCCAGCAAACCTCTCTCGCTATCCGCTATTATTTCTGCAGACAGACTAAGGCCTTGTTCACACTGACATTCAGCATTATCCCCTTACTCGCATTATAGAGGGATAGGTTCAGGCAGCTGATTAATCCAGGTGGAGCAGAGTTGCTGTTATCAGTTTTATTGTTTCTTTAGTATAAATGCTATTTTGCGATATGTATATTGAGTAGACGGTGAGCTCCTCTGCGCTGAGGTATATTTCATTTGTCTTGTTTCATTTGTTTTGGAAATGTAAAATGTATGTGTATCACTTTAAGGTTGTGAACCTGAGTTTGTGCACTTAATAAGCACCTGTGCTTGGTGCTGGGGATCCATCTTCAGTTCAGAGTGTTAGCTGGACACTGGGGGAGCTGCTTGCTACAAAGGTAATTGCAGAGACCCATGAGGACCTTTTTTATTTTTGCCTCGTTTTGTTGCTTTATTTGTGCTAAAAATAGATAGAAGCGTGGCTTTTGCCGAGAACTGAGTTTTGTTTGGTTTTACGGCTTATACGCCCACATCTCTACTGGGCGCATGTGCTGATGGTGGCGACGTTTGCATGTACTCGCCTATAGCGGAGTGGTGTGCTACAGGTTGTTTATATTACTGCATGCCTCGTGTTAGTGTCAGCATACTACCACAGTCAGGTTTGTCTTTATATGTCATTCGTTGCTTTTGAGATCAGGTCACAGCTTGCCATTCTCAGTTGATGTAGTCAATTACTTCTCATGCTTGGGTAGTGGGGGGGAAAAAAAAAGTCACATTATGGGCGGATTTCTCATTATGTTACGAGCTTTGCTACTTGACGTTTTATTTTTAGGTTGTTATAGGTCCAGAATGTTGGGTAAGTCATTTCTCATCAGTTTGCGGTGTCACAACATCAGACCTGACCCGTCACTCAGGCCTCGGCGGTGTCAACCGTTTCGTTGGTTCTGATGCCTACAGGCATCTCGTCTGTGTCGGCACTACCACAGCCAGGAGCATCTTTGCATGTCATTTGCTTCTTCAGGTCACGTAACAGCTCTCCATTCTTAGTTGGCGTGGTCAATTACATCTGTTGCTAAGGTAGCGGGGGGGGGGGAACTAAAATTAATTGGAAAGTAAAGTATGTGTGAAACCTTATCAGCTTACAAACTCGCTACTTGATGTTTCTTCAAAGACTGCTATAGGTTCAGTGTTGGGTAAGTCACGTTTTCATCAGGTTGCAGTATCGCAACGTCAAACTGTACACGTCGCTCAGGGCACGGCGGTTTCAACCATTTTATTTTATTTTTTCTTCAGATGCTTTCGCTGGCACTGGTTTTGTTGCCATTTCTTGGCCCCAATATAATCATTTTCTTTCCGACTTTCTATTCACGGTGCCCGGTTCGTGTCTATCAGCAATTACTGGCAGCAGTAACAAACCAAGGCCTTGCGAGTACTCTGTTGGGGTTCCCATGGCCCACTCGCCACTGGTGTTGGGCGCGAGTATTCGCAAGGCGAGTTTGATCTTGAATATTGTGATTTTGAGGTTTGCGAATATGTTAAATACTTGACCCCATATTCGCAATTACGTATATTCGCTCTTGAGATGGATAGTGAGTGATAAAGAAACTGTATCTGGAAGGAAAAAAAAAATTATATTCAGACATAATTTCCCCAGAGATTAAACGATAGAGTTTTAATAATGTTCGTCACTTGAATAATCGCATTAATCTATTCACGGTTTGTATTCCCTTACCTACCTAGCGTTAACAGGTCGTGTCAGACTCCAGTACGCTGAGTGTATTGTACGGATTTCCACATGCCTTTCCGCCCCTTCCATTCACTCAAATGACTCCCGCCATTTCAAGCTTTCTATACGTGTAAAGCTGTTTAAACATTATTAATAACGAACAATTTATGCGCACGCAAATATTACTCGAATTAGTCGCTAGTCATGATATTGCATGCGAAATAACGAATATTGCTATATCGCGAAAGCGCGACGAATGTGATGCAGGTTGTTTGTCTGACGTTGCAAGGTCGAATGTGGGTCTTTGCGCTCATCTCTACTTACACCTCTGTCGTGCGGCATGACAGCATGCCGATGTCCAAATTAGGGTTGAAACCTACATCTATCAGCCTTTCCTTCAGGTGAGGTGCGGCATATGCTGCCTCTAGGTACGATAGTTCCGGCCCATTTATCCGGAAGCTAGGTCAGTGACGCTCTGCATGTTTATTAGGTTCATACCTCAATCTAGTTGAGATGTTCTTGCATTCCAGAGGTTGGTCATGTTGGTGTTGTTGCTGGCACTGGTTTCATTGCCATTTTGGCCCCAATATAATCATTCTCTTTCCGACATTCCTTTCAGAGTGCCCGGCTTTGTGTCTTTTAGTAATTACTGGCAGCAGTAACAGACCAAGACCTAAGAGTGCTCTGTCGCGGTCCTCACGGCACCCCTCACCACTTCTCAGTTATGCGGCATGTCCTATCCCGGTGTCCCATTTTAGGGTCCAAACCAACAGCTATCCGGCCTTTCCTTGAGGTCAGGTGCAGCATGTGCTGCCTCTGGGAACAATAGTTCTGGCTCCATGTTATCCGGAATTTAGGCGCTCTGCATGTTCAATAGGTTCATACCTCAGCCTAGTTGAGAGATGTTCTTGCATTCCAGAGGTTGGTCATGTTAGTGTTGTTACGTACTATTGTGTATCATTTAGTTGGCTTTTTGGCCCCCTTCAGGCATTCCTCCTACGCAGCGGTTATGGCACAACTCAAGCCGCTTAGCCTAGTTAGTTAGGCAGGTAGACGGTTACGTGTCATGTAGCCCCGACCACAAGTTAGAAGGCCGGTTTATTTCCTGTATTTGTGGGAGGGGCGTAAGTAGCACATTTATACCAGGCAGGCGCCTCCCTTGGGCGTGTCGACGGCTGCTGCGTACCCTCCCAACCCACCCTTATTTTTCATAAACACCTTGCAGGGCATGCCCCCCTTCAGGCATTCCTCCTACGCAGCGGTTATGGCACAACTCAAGCCGCTTAGCCTAGTTAGTTAGGCAGGTAGACGGTTACGTGTCATGTAGCCCCGACCACAAACCCTTTGTATCCCATGCCTCAGCTCCCTTCAAGCCCCAGTCATGCCAGGTCTGCATCCAGGCTTGCAGTCCCAATTCCGGCCTGCACTGGATTTCAGCTATCTCACGCAGTGAAACTGAACCACAATGTGAGATACACCCCCCCACCATATGTCTACCGAGCACTTTACTGTTCACATCACCACATATATATATATATACTTATATAAATGTAATTTGCTATGTATGTGTGTATGTATATGTATATAGATATGCCCCAATTATCTGTATGCATATAAATGTATACTTATATATACCTAAATGTGGCCAAATTATTGCACCTAGTCACGGGTGCCCCCTTCCCAGCCTAATCCCCTTGCAGGTGCATACCAGTGCGCCTGCAGAAGGGCGATGCCGCCGAGATAGCTGGACAATTTTGTCCAGGTGCGGCAACTTAAAAACACAGGGCATCAATAATGATCCCCTGCCTTTTGATAACATCTCCAGAGGTATGTACACATACCTATGGAGATGCTCGATCACAGAAGATGCACGCGGGCTGGTGCGGTGATGTCATATTGCCGTGCCAGCCCACGTGTCCTTGCCTGCGGCATGCGCGGGCTGCTCGGAAGCGAGCACGGCGGATTTAAATAGTCCGGCGGCACTGCGCTTTGCACTTGAGCCGTGCAGGCCGGACAAAGAAGAATCATCCCCCAGGAGAACGAGCAATCCCCTAGAGACGAGCACCTTGGCTAAGTTTCATTATTCCCTATACCACCAACAAACATTAACCCTTACCTACCTCGTAGAACCCCTGCATTAAACCCTGTCCGCCCTATATACACCAGCATTAACCCTTTGGTTAAAACCCTTGTTTTCCTGCCCCTGCATTCTTACCCCAGCATAACCCCTGATATACCCTGTGTTAACCCACCAACCCTGGGTTAACCCTTTCTGCCAACTACTAATACCCCGTTATCCCTGCTTTCCCCTGCATTACCCCATACCCCTGAATAACCCTTGCAGTGCCAACTCCCTGTTAACCCCTGCATTGTTATTTAACCCCTTATTTACCCCGTAGAGACAGGGTGTATAGCCAGGTTGAGTGGGTTACTGCTATTTACGCGCGTGTGTATGTGTAAGTGAATGTATTTTTGGGTAGATTTTTGGGGTGGAATTATGTATTGTATTGTGTAGTGTAGTTAGGTGTGTATTGTTGTGCTATGACTGTACTGTGGTGTGTGTCTGTATGTATATATATTTATAAGATCATTGATATATAAATATATATAGATATAGCATATTAGTAGACTGCAGGCATGTTATTGTGTTAATAAATATACTTTATTGTTCATAATACAGTGTACATATTTTATTGTAGTCGTCGCTGCCATAGTATAGTAGTAGTATAACGCACGTAGTTTAGTTCAGGAAAAGCAATAGAGAGAGTTTCTTTTAAGGTATAAATAGGCGGAGTCATCAATAGACGACCTATTTATGAATATTAATTCTTGATATTACCCAAAATATTAATAATTAATATTTCCCTTAACAGAGAGCTACAGAGAAGATACGACAGAGAGGAGTTTGTATGCAGAGAGAGTGTTTGCCTGCTGCAACCTATTGATGACTAAGACAAAGTCTGGAAACTTTATGTAATATCGTTTATTACAAGTAAAGCAACTGTTCAACTGTTTACCAAGTCTGGACTCAACTTTTTTCTAAAACATCCAAGTTACCTTTGCCTTTTGCACTGCTTCGGACCATGCTCGTCTGGGATCCAACCATATCCAAAGGTAGAAGCCCCGTGACAAAGTGCTACACAACATCTCCAGGGATATTGTGGCCTATTTAACACCATTCTGGCCTTCCTACCACTGGGTTCCATAACATCACTACAAAAGGGAGCTTTGTGCTTCTGTTGCTTAACCGTAGCTGGCGTCACGACTACTTACTCTAAAAGAGGGACATATTTCGTAGATACCTCCAGAGGGGCGTGCTTAGTGGGCTCGTTGCAAAAGCAGCAGCCATCTTGGAAATGGTAGTGCAGAGCCAGACCCTGAGATTCAACGCATAAAGAGGTCTGAGTGAGTACCGCTAGCGAAACTAACCTTAATTTAGGACTGTTTGGGGCCCTCCTCTGCCTTACAGAGCACCATACCCCCCTATATTGGGCTGTCGCTGCAACTCTTAAAGGGGCCATGCACCTATTCTGCTGCCGTTGCCCATACCAACATGCTTCCAAATTGGCATATTGCCTTCCGCTGACCTAACTAGTTGGGAGGAGTCTCAGCAAGATAGTGGAACTCAGATTGGAGAGCCATGATGAGGGGTGATAAATCCAAAGTGCTCCTTATGGTAAAAGAAATATAGTTTGCATCACTTCCTTCTGGGATTCAAGTCCCCACCTATCCCTTGGTTGAACTTGATGGACTTATGTCTTTTTTCAACATATATAGGCCGGTAAGTTTAACATCCGTTGTGTGTAAACTGTTTGAATGTTTTCTAAGATGCTCTCTTGGAGCACCTCAATAAAAATAAGCAAATAACGCCATATCAGCATGGCTTCATGAGGAAATGGTCATGTCAAACTAATTTCATCAGTTTATATGAGGAGGTAAGTTCTAGACTTGACAGAGGCGAATAAATGGCTGACGTATATCTGGACTTCTCCAAAGCATTTGACACTGTACCGCATAAAAGGTTAGTATATAAAATGAGAATGCTGGGACTGGGAGAAAATGTCTGTATGTGGGTAAGTAACTGGCTCAGTAATAGAAAACAGAGGGTGATTATTAATGGTGCACACTCAGATTGGGTCACTGTCACTAGTGGAGTACCTCAGGGGTCAGTACTGGGCCCTATTATCTTCAATATATGTATTAATAATCTTGTAGAAGGCTTGCACAGTAAAATATCATTTTTTGCAGATGACACTAAACTGTGTAAAGTAAGAGGACACTGCTATAAAGGGATCTGGATAGATTGGAGGCTTGGGCAGTGAAGTGGCAGATGAGGTTTAAGACAAACAACTATAAGGTTATGCACATGGGAAGGACTAATGCAAGTCACCCATACATACTAAATGGTAAAACAATGGATAACACTGACATGGAAAAGGACCTAGGAATTTTAGTGAACAGCAAACTAAGTTGTAAAAACCAGTGTCAGGCAGCTGCTGCCAAGGCCAATAAGATAATGGGTTGCATCAAAAGGGGCATAGATGTCCTACCACTTTATTACTAGTCAGACCACACATGGAGTACTGTGTACAGTTCTGGTCTCCTGTTACCAATAGTTCCATCTACCACACCCCAATAGGGAATCACCCAACCATCGTAAGAGATCAAGGGCCTACATCCCCTAACAGTGGACCAGAGGATTTTTCCACTACACCGAATCTTAACCAGATTTTATCTATCCCAGAACTTTCAACACACTCAGTGCCCTCTAACAAATCCAACCAGACATCACCTATCCTTGACATGTCAACCCATTCTGTATCTCCCAATAATTCTGATCACTTCCTACCCTTACCCACCGTAAAAACTGATAGTTTTATAGAATATGTATCGCCAACAGCCAGGAAAACAAAACCTCTCCCCCCCCCCCCCCCCAGAACGAATAAACGTAACCACCACTCTCTGTCTAAGTCCTTATGTCCCACAGACCAGTCTATCCTCCACCATAACCCACTCCACAAAGATAACAAAATTCTTCCCATTCCCAACCAAGGAAAAGACAAATATCCGACGAAGAGGAAAAAGAGGTGGTAAACGTAGACAGTCCAGCAAAAAAGAAACCCAAACCAAAGATGAAGTAGAGAATAACCCATCACCCTCCACACAAGAAAAATCCAAGGGTATCTTTAACCTATCTAAATATAACCTATGCCCCAATGAAATATCACTACTTAGTAAGGGTCTTTCCTTTTGCCCCACGGACCAATCAGACCCCTTTGAAATATTTGTCGATCTCAATCAACTGGTCAGGAAACTTACACTATGTAGGCATTTTGCAGGGAAATCTCTGGAACCCAAAACCATCCTAAGTTCGATTCCACCTTCCATTTCCCCACCCCCCTTAGTCCCGATTCCCTGTGACCTTAAGAACAAATCCTCCTTTTATCCACTTGAAAACAGAGGCCCCTTCATTGAATGTTTCTACGATATGACCTTAAGAGACCTTAAAAGCGCCCTAAAAAAAAACCCGAAAAATTATACAAATAATGACCATCTGGTATCAAAATCTAGGAGTAATCTTAACCATCAAGAAAAATTAGCACTAAAAGCACTGATGAAAAATAATGACATTGTGATCAAGAGTGCGGACAACGGGGGGGGGGGGGGCGAGTGATTGTACTTATGGACACTACGTACTACATGAGTGAATCTATGAGAATTCTTTCAGACAATAATTTTTATAGACCACTAATTGAAGACCCCACAAAAGATTTAAAAAAATCCCACTATGATTTAATCGAATCTGGTTTTACCAGTGGTGTCATAGACAAGAAACTCAGGGCCTTCCTCAAACCATTACACCTATCAACTCCCAGATTCTATTTCTTACCAAAGATCCACAAGACCCTTACCAATCCACCTGGGAGACCCATTATTTCTGGGGTGGACTGCCTAACAGCCAACCTCTCTGCATATGTTGATCATTTCCTACAAAAACATGTGACTAAACTTCCATCTTACATCAAAAAAACTGCGGATCTCATTACATCACTGCAATCTTTCAGTTGGCAAGACGATCACATCCGGGTGACCCTAGACGTGTCTCTCCCTCTATACCAACATCCAACACTCTGTCCCAAGATTCACAAATGATCAATGACCAGAAAGACTTCATCACTAGAGCCATAGAGTATATCTTACAACATAGCTACTTCTCTTTCAACAATAGTTTCTACATACAAACCCAGGGGACGGCTATGGGTACCAAATTCGCACCCTCATATGCAAACCTCTTTATGGGGGCCTTTGAAGAATACTCCGGCCTTCTCACTCACCCCAACATCAGATTCTACCGTAGGTTCATAGACGACATCATTTTCATCTGGCAAGGGAAACTGAAGATTTAATCACATTCATCCAACAACTCAACACTAATAATTGGAACTTGTCCTTCACCTTGGAATACAACAAAACGTTGATAGTTTTTTTAGATTTACAGCTCACAATTGAAAACATGAAGATCACCACTCAAACCTACTTCAAAACCGTCGATGCCAACAGCTATCTTGAATATACCAGCTGTCACCATTCCAAATGGATACGCAATATCCCCTATAGCCAATTCAAAAGAATCAGAAGAAACTGTTTCAGTGACTGTGCTCTAAAGACCCAACTGAGAACAATAAAAAATAGATTAATTGAAAAGGGGTATCCAAAAAGGCTACTCGACGAATCTGTTAAACGTATCTCCAAAGTTTCCCAAAAAGAGAGTCTGAAACCCAAGGATAAAACCATACCAGCTACCAAAGGTTCTGCTGTCCCTTCCTATCATATGCGCCTTATCACAAGATACAGCACCCAACACAACCTCATCCACAAAATCTTGACAAAAAACTGGGCCATACTCCTTCAAGACCCCATCTTAAAACAGTGCATCACCCCCGCTCCCACTCATAATTTTCCGTAGAGCCAAAACCCTAAAGAATTTATTAGCCCCTTCCTGTCAAAAATTCATCAATCCACACAAAAGAGATAAACTGACTGAAAAGCACCCAGGTGTAGAGAAGTGTAACATCAATAGGTGCAAATGCGGCAGCATGATTACTTCTGGAATTAAGAATTTCACTAATCCTTCCAGTGGGGAACTACACCCCCTAAAACAACATCTAAATTGCGGTACAACAAACGTTGTATACCTATTACGGTGCTCTTGTTCATTGTTTTATGTAGGACGTACCACTCAATCCTTGCGTGAAAGGATGAATGAGCACCACTCTAATATAACTAGGAAGGTGCTCACCCATAGCGTCTCCAGACATTATGCCACTATTCACAATGGAGATGCAGCATGTCTACGGGTTACCCCCATTGAAAAGGACATGCAGTCTTATCAGTCCCTATGTAGACGGGAGATGTACTGGATTTTTATCCTAAACACCCTAACACCCTTCGGATTAAACAAATCCCTTAAGTATAACAACTATTAAGGCTCCAGTACATGCCCCCATCTTTCCCCGACATCCAGTTCAAACCTAATGCAGTCACAGGGCTCCATCCCACTTAAATATTTATCCCTTTACAACCCTGCATATACTTTCTACAATCATGTATGATCAAATCAATTCACAACATGCAGGTTCTTGGAATCTTTAACACCAGGACCTCTACTATCATTATCAAGATTCTCAAGAATATCATTATCAATATCATTTTCAATACCAATATTATTATTAATACCAATATCAATATTAACACCAATACAAACATCAATATTAAGTTCCCATTACTTACATTTTCACCCACCAGAAGAGAACGCCGAGTAACATTTGTTCCTTCTTTGGAGTTTTAACATTACATCCTAATTACAGAATTTCATATTTCCTTAAATACCCCCACCCACATTTTAATTACTGATTTTTTTTTTTGATAACCCCCATTTGATGAGTCTTTTTCCTTTTTCCTTCATCATTTAATATATTCCGATTTGCATATTCATCCACCCATAGCGGACTGGAGTATATACCAGTCCCGGAAGCAACCATGCGTACCATGCTGGAACGCAAACTTCATCACCAGAACTATCTAGTGCGCTTCACACATTTCAGTCATTGCACTGGAGCGCATGATATCCGGTATAACGCACAACCTACTTCCGGTCCCGGTGCCCCTCCCCGCTCCTCTCCACGTGCAGTGCACAAACTTTAAGAACGCCTGGTGGGGGCCTACTAGGAAGGAGGCACATTTTCCTGACATCCTGCGGACCTAGCATAAAGACCCCTGAAGGTATGGTAAATTGGCCACTATAGTAAAGGACCAACTTATTGTTCCCGGTCACTATATCTATTTTTGCATCCATATAGATCTGTATTGACTTTTGGTGTGCATCGGTGTTTATATTCCCTTATATATATTTATTTGACCAACATATTGCTCCCGGTCATTATATTTATTCCAAATGCATTTATATAGATCTATATTGATTTGTGGTGTGCGTGTAGGTATTTTATTCTCTTACATATTTATATATTTGTGTATATCTTTGTTTTTTATTCTCATGGAAATGTGCTGAGAGGGCACGATATACAAAAATTAAATGCCACCTACCACATTTCTTTAAAAAAAAACTGCACCCTCAAATAAACTGCACCTCCAATTAGGCACACAGGGCACAGATTACTGATAACATTTCCTGTGTTTTAATCCTTAGACCATAGATGAATTTTAGATATGGAAATCTATCCACCTCTTGGTGTACAGTGCATTTTAACTATTGATTCTCTGATTCAGATTCTATGAGTTTGTTGCTCTATTATTAGCTTTGACCTTGTAATGTACATTTTTATTGTTTATTACCCCTGAAGGAGGATATCGCACCTCCGAAACGCGTTAGTCCAGTTGTTCATCCAATAAATCTTATTGACCAGAAGTCTACAGCGTTTGGCTGCCGTTGATTTGTTCTATCAGATACGTGATCCTGGCCAGGGGGGAAATAGGACACAGGTGTCTTGAGCTTTATCCTGTGTCCATCCCCCCTGTAAAGTGAGTACAGTCACTATTGAATTAGAATGTTCATCTATATCATTCACCTTTGACTGCTCACCTGGGGTCCTCCCCACTCCTCCTTCCAAGAGGAACGTGGTTTTACTCCTACATATGTTTTTATTATATGCGATATAGAGTGATTGGGTACACCCCCTCCACTATCTCTAATACACTTCCTGCTCTCCTGAGATTGGCGCCTCTATTGGTGTTCACTTTATCTGGGACCTCGAGCCGACTCACCACTGGCACCTGGCCACTTCCTTTCCATTACTGTTCTTTAGGGACTGAATTATTTTTCTTTTCCCTAAACACCTGCGCTGCCTTCCCTCAGATCTTCACTGCATCGATAGAATTGATCGGCTATTTGTAACAAGGACCACTTACTATTCCACCCTCTGGCGCCTACAGTCCAGAGTATTTCTGCATTCACGGAACTACTCAACCTTTGTTTTATTTTTTCTTATACCTGAAGGAATATGCTGTCTTGAACTTTGTGTAAGAACATTCTGTCATAACCAAATGTTTTGGGCAGCCGAGTATCTAACCGGAATTCCTTATCTTGTCCGCGTCAGCTAGTACGTGGAGCATGAAGGCCAGGATGTAACTGGGGAAAGTATGTTGTATGACGGTATGTGTCTCATTATGATTGGAGGCTATATTGTTTGGGAAAAGATGATTGAATAATGAAAGGGCGTATAATGTCCTATAAAGGCTTGAACCTTATTATCAATAAACAGAGTAATTTTGATCATCATATGTGTCGTGTCTGATATGGTCATATTCACTCTCCTGGTGCCAGAAAAGACTTAATCCAAGCTGATGCATCTAGTCATCTTTTATTATCATCCTATCAATTTGGGGGCTCGAATCCGGGATCGAGAGGTCGTCCTCGGGTCTGGTGAGAAGTGACATTGATTTTTGTCCCCTGCCCGATCCGAGGGCACCGGCCACGTCTCGATCTACAATAGTAAGTACGGATGAACCTTATTTTAGACTAGAGAGCTACAGAAGCTGTGTCAGGGACACACGTAACACAACTCAGGGAGTTGTGCATAGATACTAAGAGGGAGTGCACTCCAAAATACCGCTGTTCAGGGAACAGGGAAGTCAAAGCTTGGATTAACTCTTACATGTCAAATATGCATAGATGTTATAAGATCTTGTAGAAGTATAAGATTATCTGTTTGTATGAACTGCAGACTGGGTGGTAAGTGCACAGTCGCTCTTCATTGTTATTAATACTTTGTGAAATTGTGTTGAGTAAACTTGTATGCGTTGTGAGAATCGTTAGACGCCCGGTACTCTGGCGAGGAGAAATCCGTTATAACCCAGAAATACCGAATGCAAGTGGCGATTCAAAACAGCGCTAGTCGTTAGGGATTCAGAGGAATATTCCTCATATTCAGCACAGCCAGCCCTGGGCAGATATTGTTCCAAACATTCTCTGAATACAACAATGGGAGGGCGGGGATCCAAGACTGATTACCCCAAACCTGAACCAGGTGAAACATGTAAAATTTATGTGTCAAGAGTTAGTCCTACCAACTACTATTTAGTAAACCCATGGGTAGGCAACTTAGCAGGGTGGACTGAGACAATGGAGGCTGCTGATAGAATTATAGGTGCACACACAGATTGGGATTGGAAAAAGGTGAAAACCATCTCAGAAATCCAACCAAACACAGAGGCAGATAATTACACCTGTAACACACCCGATGGCATAAAAGAGATATGGACACAGGTACAGGAACACATGAGTGAAGTGTTCAAACAGAAGTCCTCACTCCCTGTAGCAGTGGCATGTAAACAAAAATCTGCCGAGACTGTTACTGAATTCTGGAAACGATTCATGGATTGCTGGAAACTGGAGGCAGGTTTACCAATGCACCAGAATGACAGCTTAATCATTTCCACATTCATTAACAACCTGTCAGATAAACTGATCCTCACTGTAAAACAAAATGTTTCATCATGGACATCCGATAACACGAAGGACTTTGAGAAACATCTTTTGAAAAGCAAGCAGCGGGATGTTTTGATGTGAGGAAACTCCCAGCTACACACTTGTATGCAGGCACAAGAGGGAGGGGTAGAGGCAGACGCAGGGGGAGAGGTGGAAACTACAGGCAGGGAGACAGAGAACAGATCGTAAACCCATATTCAAACACCAGCTGTTATAATTGTGGGCAGGAAGGACACTGGGCAAGGCAGTGCACGGCACCACGTAGAAACACATCAGTGCAGGTAGCACATAACCAACAACAGCCGACACAGGCATTACAGAACAGGAACCAACAGAACACACAGAACCAGCCCAGATTCCCTATTGACTGGAACAACCAGCAAGCATACTGACGGGGCCCGGAGGAGTCACCCCAACTTTCACACAGGTCACATCACACTGGAAAGACATGCCTATCATCTTACTTAAAGTAGCAGGAAGAAAAACAGGGTTTATGGTAGACAGCGGTGCCACCTCTAGTGTGTTAAACAAAGATTTGTACAAGGGACCTTTGAGAGAGCCGGACCCCTCTACAGGATTTTAGGGCAATCAACAATCTCATTGTACCCATTGCACCTCTAGTTCCAGACATCACCGCCCTCTTATCCTCCATCCCTGCAGAAGCCGCCTGGTTTAGTGTTATTGATTTGAAGAATGCCTTCTTCTCAATCCCAGTTAATAAGAGTACCAGACTACTTTTTCTTTTTTCTTTGAGGGACGGCAGCTAACCTGGGGCCGGATGCCACAGGGATATGCTGATTCACCTGTAGTGTACAGCATTGTCCTCCAAGCCACTTTGAAACCATGGCACCCCCTAGGTTCGGTGCTGATACAATATGTGGACGATTTGTTACTGTGCAGTATGTCAGAGGAGGCCAATGTTACTGATGGTGTATCTTTGTTAAAATGGTTATCAGAATGTGGACACAAGGTGTCACGCAAGAAAATGCAATGGTGTAAAAAGCAAGTTGAGTACTTGGGCTTTGTCCTCACAGAAAGGGAAAGGCGGATCAGTCCGGAGCGAGTCCAGTCTGTAGTGGGACTGGTCACCCCACACACCAAGAAGGAAATGCTGTCCTTCCTTGGTATGATAAATTATTGCAGACAATGGATCCCTGACTGTTCCTACTATGATAATATCCTGAGGCAAGCCACTCTGGAAGACAAACCAGAGCTCATAAGATGGTCTGAGGAAATGTTGAATGCTTTTGATATGTTAAAATGTTCTCTGATGTGTAGCCCAGGATTGGGCCTCCCTGACTATAAGCTGCCGTTCCACATGTTTGCGCGCCAAAATTGTAAAACCATGGCGGGGGTGCTAACACAAGAACATGGAGGCAAGTTGCGTCCTTGTGCTTTTTTCTCAAAGATAATGCCGGTATCCGTACAAGGTATGCCGGCATGTCTGCGTACTCTTGCGGCTTGTGCAATGATGGTGGAGCTCACGACCCCCCTCACACTGGGGTACCCCACCATCCTACACACAACTCATGATGTAGTGGGGTTACTACGAGGCATACACACCCAACACATGTCAGCCCAGCGACTGTCAGGATATGAGATACTCTTGTTAAGTGACCCTTCCTTACAAATCAAATATGCCCCACATTCAGCAGGGCCAGCACCGATATTGAATGCACTCATAGGGCTAAAAGGAGAAGAAGACGCCCTGCCCGACGCACATGACTGCCCCAAAGTGTTAGAGTATGAGACTTCCCCCAGAATGGATTTGTCAGCGATGCCTGTGACAGGGGCACCTGAAGTATTTGTTGACGGATCATGCTTACGCCCAATCGATACTGTCTTCTACACAGCCTATGCCATAGTCATGTTACCCGACATAGTGTTAGAAGCAAGACCAATACATGTCCAATCAGCCCAGGCTGCCGAACTAATTGCACTCACCAGAGCATGTACCCTACATACAGACAAACCAGTCACAATCTACACAGACAGTAAATATGCACATGGGGTAGTGTGGGATCATGGAGTAATATGGCAAAGGCGGGGGTTCACTGCTGCAGATGGGAAGAAGATCTCTCATTCACTCCTCATTGATAATCTTTTAGCTGCCCTTAAACTACCCTCTAGCCTGGCCATAGTACATTGCAAAGCACACACACAGGGCAAGGATAGAGTGTCCCAGGGCAATGCTTTAGCTGACAAGATAGCGAAACAAGTTGCGAAAGAAAACCCCACTAGGATTCACAAAGATTCATTGGAAATGGCATGCCTCAAACCACCCTCTTTGGACATGGTCCAAATGATCACTGACCTGCATGATATGCATCACAGGAAGAAGAGTAAGACTGAGTGTACCCTGTGTTGCAGAAAAATCCACAAACTGGATTGATCTGCAAAGAGGGGAAACCCTGTATACCGCAACATAGTGCTGCCCTCTTCATTGCTCATTTTCATGGTGTAGAACACAACAGCATACAAACTACAGGTTTACTCCTTGGTCAAAACTTTTACATCACCAACATGAATAAACTGGTAGCTGATTATGTAGGGAGATGTCTTACATGTTTGAGAAACAATCCAAACAACCCTCTTAAGATCCCACATCAGTGCCTGGACTACCCTACTACACCTTTCACCCATCTGCAGGTAGACAACACACATATCCCCAAAACAAAGGGTAAACTAGAATATTCATTGGTAATAGTAGACATGTTCGTAAGATGGCCAGAAGTATTCCCCACCAGGGCAGAGGATGCAGAAACAACAGCAAAAATACTCACCCAACAAATTATCCCTAGGTGGGGTTGCCCCTTGGTAATTGAGTCTGACCTAGGCCCAGCCTTCACAGAAAGCAGACATTGACCAGATCAGGGAGGAATACGTTACTCATCTTATCTGAATCCTTAGCAAAACTGAGGAGAAAGTTGCTTGTAAATTTCCCTCTCTTCCACAGGAACCCACGCACCCTTTCAGGTCCGGTGATATTGTGCTGGTGAAGATAATGAAAAAGGGGAAAAGACTGAGTGAATTTGCCTACAGCGCCCCCGCCACCATCGTGGCAGTAACCAGGACAGCAGTGCTGACAGAGCAATCGCCCACGTGGATCCACGCTACGCGAATAAAATTGGTAGAGAGGAACAAGGCAACCGAGAAGGAAAGACAAGAAGGGGTACTAACGGAGGCAGACAGCCTTGACCCCCAACGAGATGACACAGTCGGAGAATTCCTTAAAATGGCTGAGACGTGCAGTTCTGACAATTGCAGCCTTATGCATCCTAATAACTGTTCTTCGATCATGGGACAGACAGACGTACCTAACAACAGGATGCAGAGGGGAGGACAATCTGTGGAAGACAAAGGAGAATCTGTGGCTGTACCTGGCCAAGACCCTGAACCTAACTGATTTCTGTCTTCGAACCACCTTGTCTGCATCCAATATTCTAGAAACCTGCCTGGTAGCAGTGCCCACTCCAGTGTCTATATGGACAGGGCTCCTGCGTTCCCAGTGGAATGACACTGATTTAGAAGAACATGATGTTAGATATGGACATGTGAATCCTTATTATGTCTGCTATAATTGCTCTACACATAGATATCTACAAGGTAATATGATCAGAATAATTACAGGTCTAGTCACAGCTGCAGAAGTATGCTATAATTTCACTTGTGATGAAAAATTACTACCTCCCTGCATACAAGTAAAGCAACAAAATAAGACCAAACCAGATATTTGCCAACGGGCGTAAGTAGTTGCAAAAGATGATATCAGGAAGAAATATGCAATGTAATATCACAAAGATAGTGCCATCCTTAGACAAACATGTCCCCCTTCCAACAGGATGGGTGTTAGCATGCGTAAACTTTAGTTACACGTACATACCAGCAAACATTACAGATGGACCCTGCACGATGGCTAGGTTAACATTAGCCATGATACCATTACTTCCTGCAACACAAACACGTTATACACAAGAATCTTCTGTGCAGTTACCGGAAGATTGTAATTATAATGTGAACCTTCTCTCAGAAACAGAGTACTTAAGCCTGGCAATATCAATGGTAGGAGTACCAGGGTTAGCTGCATATAACCACAAGACAATCTCAAGGCTTGCTTGCTTTATGGTAAAAGAAATAAATGTCACTAGCGCAATCTTGCAGGACATATTGCTAGATATACAGTCATATAAGAAGGCAATTCTACAGAATAGGGCAACCATTGATTATCTGCTATTACAACATGGTATAGGGTGCTCTGCTTTTTCAGGTATGTGCTGTTTTAATTTGTCAGATCATTCCCAAGGGATAAAGGATAAGATGGGCCAATTAGAAGAAATGATAAAACACATAAAACAAGACGCTAATCAAGGATGGTGGGATTGGCTTTTTAGCTGGATACCTGACTTTGGTCAAATCCGATATGTATTAGGAGTGGTATTTGCTATCATCGCTATAATGATATGCTTATGTTGCTGTGTACAATGCGTACCCTCGCTTCTTTCCACATGTCAAAGTTTCACTGAAAAGAGGGTGCGCTCGACGTCTTATTACACTCCAGTGCTCACAGGTGAGATGAACAATACCCCACCAAGGCCTGAAGAACATACCCCAGAGGCTTATATGGAATACTTAAGAACTTATAGGCAAAAGAGGGGCAAGGAGAACCATATAATATGAATATAAGGTTCTAAGAGGGGATTGAAGGAATATGCTGTCTTGAACTTTGTGTAAGAACATTCTGTCATAACCAAATGTTTTGGGCAGCCGAGTATCTAACCGGAATTCCTTATCTTGTCCGCGTCAGCTAGTACGTGGAGCATGAAGGCCAGGATGTAACTGGGGAAAGTATGTTGTATGACGGTATGTGTCTCATTATGATTGGAGGCTATATTGTTTGGGAAAAGATGATTGAATAATGAAAGGGCGTATAATGTCCTATAAAGGCTTGAACCTTATTATCAATAAACAGAGTGATTTTGATCATCATATGTGTCGTGTCTGATATGGTCATATTCACTCTCCTGGTGCCAGAAAAGACTTAATCCAAGCTGATGCATCTAGTCATCTTTTATTATCATCCTATCAATACCCTTCTCCTGTGAACAAGGCAGACATAGCAGAGCTGGAGAGGGTTCAGAGGAGGGCAACGAAAGTAATAACTGGAATGAGGGAACTTCAATACTCTGAAAGATTATCAAAATTAGGGTTATTCATAAAAAGACGACTGAGGGGAGATTTTATTACTATTTATAAACATACCAGGGGTCAGTACAGAGATCTCTCCCATCCTCTATTTACCCCCAGACTGTGACTGTGACAAGGGAACATAGAAGAGGATTCTTTACGGTAAGAGCAGTAAGACTATGGAACTGTCTACCTGAGGAGGTGGTGATGGCGAGTTCACTAGCAGAGTTCAAGGGAGGCCTGGATGTATTTCTGGAGTGTAATAATATTACTGGCTGATCCAGGGAGTTATCTGATTGCCTGATTGGAGTCGGGAAGGATTTTTTTCCCCTTAAGTGCGGAAAATTGGCTTCTACCTCATAGTTGTTTTTTTTTGCCTTCCTCTGGATCAACTTGCAGGATAACAGGCCAAATTGGATGGACAAATGTCTTTTTTTGGCCTTATATACTATGCTACTATGCTATTAACTATTTACCTATGTAATTATGAGAAATCACTGCTCCCAGCGACTTAATCGCATCACATCTCTTACACTGCAACCTCAAGCAGCATCGACGGAGTTAGGCCAGGACAGGTATAGCTAGGCTTTTCTGCAACTGGGGCCAGGATTCAGATTTGCAATCATCCCCATCCCACTCAAATTTACATAAATAGGGGTAGTTAAGCAGCGCACACTGTGTACCACGACACATTTTTATTACACTAAACCACTCCTTTAACTCCGCCCAATGCATAACTATACTCACACAGTCCACCTAATAAAATCTATCAATCACGGCAGTACCAATACTCCAAGCCCAAGACCCAACTGGTCCTACCTCATCTAGGGTGTCACTGGCATGTTGTCGGAATGTCTGCTGGATCTCGAACAAGGTCACTGTGGTGGTAAGGAAAAAAAAAATCTTATAAGGAAGGGATGGTGACTGTACCTGGTAAATACCTACGAGGGGGCACTGTGCTGCCCTGTAAGACTGAGCCATCCCAATGTATAACAGGCATTTACCCTTAGTGCTACAACACAGTACTAATGCCCACATTGTGGCCCCTCACAGTAATTATGCCCATATTGTTCTCCTTTACAGCATAAATGCCCACAGTATGCCCCTCTCACAGTAGTTATGCCGACAATGTTCCCCCACTCACAGTAGTTATGCCCACCTTGTGGCCCCTTCACAATAGTTATGTTCTCCTTGTGGCCCTTCACTGTAGCCCTCCTGCATACAAGTCTCAGCCCTCCTCCGTTCAGCATATCCACATTACACTCACTGGCTCACTGGAGTAGGCTCCTGTCTGGACAGAGGTCATTCACCTTGCCATGGTGGATAGGCACAGATTGGCACCTACCACACTTTGATATGCATTGGCCATCTCTATCTAAATCTGCACCCTCAGTTTGGGAATTGCAAAATTAACAAGAACAGAATACTATGTCTGTGGTTATTTGGGGAGACTACAAAGTGTCCTTAGAAGAAGAGTCAGGGAGTACTATTATTACCATCATTGTTTTTGCCCATACCCAGTTATACGGAGGAAACTATACTGTGACATAGCAGCAAAGGCACAGTTCTAAAGTATATGTACTTTAGTTATTACAACTAACAGGTTTGATTATTGACTCCATCCACTGGCCCTGCATCCATACCTCTGCCATGCTACCTGCCAACCACCTAACATCAAGGGAACCCTAGCTACCATATGGTATGAGCCCCAGAAAGTTAGGGAGTACCCCTAGGGAAGAAAGACTGTAGGAAATATCAATTATCAATATTTTGGGTTAATATCAATAATTAATATCCATACTTAGTCGTGAGTCGTCTATTGATGACTCCGCCTATTTATACTAAAAATACAAACTACCTATTTCTCTATCTTTTCCTGAACTACGTGTGTTGACTTGTGGCGGCGACTACAAAAGACTATAAACTGTGTTTTGAACAATAAAATAGATTTATTAACACAAGTCTATAGTCAATTATCGCTATATATATCCATATATATATATATATATATATATATATATATAACTCACCTAAAGAATTATTAGGAACACCTGTTCTATTTCTCATTAGTGCAATTATCTAGTCAACCAATCACATGGCAGTTGTTTCAATGCATTTAGGGGTGTGGTCCTGGTCAAGACAATCTCCTGAACTCCAAACTGAATGTCAGAATGGAAAAAAAAGGTGATTTAAGCAATTTTGAGCGTGGCATGGATGTTGGTGCCAGACGGGCCGATCTGAGTATTTCACAATCTGCTCAGTTACTGCGATTTTCATGCACAACCATTTCTAGGGTTTACAAAGAATGGTGTGAAAAGGGAAAAACATCCAGTATGCGGCAGTTCTGTGGGCGAAAATGCCTTGTTGATGCTAGAGGTCAGAGGAGAATGGGCCGACTGATTCAAGCTGATAGAAGAGCAACCTTGACTGAAATAACCACTCGTTACAACCGAGGTATGCAGCAAAGCATTTGTGAAGCCACAACACGCACAACCTTGAGGCGGATGGGCAGAAGACTCCACCGGGTACCACTCATCTCCACTACAAATAGGAAAAAGAGGCTACAATTTGCACGAGCTCACCAAAATTGGACTGTTGAAGACTGGAAAAATGTTGCCTGGTCTGATGAGTCTCGATTTCTGTTGAGACATTCAAATGGTATAGTCCGAATTTGGCGTAAACAGAATGAGAACACGTATCCATCATGCCTTGTTACCACTGTGCAGGCTGGTGGTGGTGGTGTATGGTGTGGGGATGTTTTCTGGGCACACTTTAGGCCCCTTAATGCCAATTGGCCATCGTTTAAATGCCACGGGCTACCTGAGCATTGTTTCTGACCATGTCCATCCCTTCATGACCACCATGTACCCATCCTCTGATGGCTACTTCCAGCAGGATAATGCACCATGCCACAAAGCTCGAATCATTTCAAATTGGTTTCTTGAACATGACAATGAGTTCACTGTACTAAAATGGCCCCCACAGTCACCAGATCTCAACCCAATAGAGCATCTTTGGTATGTTGTGGAACGGGAGCTTCGTGCCCTGGATGTGCATCCCTCAAATCTCCATCAACTGCAAGATGCTATCCTATCAATATGGGCCAACATTTCTAAAGAATGCTATCAGCACCTTGTTGAATCATATCCACGTAGAATTAAGGCAGTTATGAAGGCAAAAGGGGGTCCAACACCGTATTAGTATGGTGTTCCTAATAATTCTTTAGGTGAGTGTATAGTTACATCAAAGGTCGTATAAATATAAATACATATAGACGCACACAGCACTATCCTAACAACACTACAGTCTACAACAAACCTAACTACATTAACACAACACAATCCCAATTCCACCCCAAAATCTACCTAGACATACACTTACAAACATTAATAACAGCAGCTCCCGACCACCTGGCTCTATACGCTGTCCCTACTGGATATAGAAAGGGTTAATTACAATACCAGCAATGCAAGGGTTAACCAGGATGGCAGGGGTAAGGGGTATTGCAAGGGGTTCAGGGATTGGTGGCAGGAGAAGGGCTAACTGTACGGATTTATATGAAGGGGTACAGGGTATATGAACGGGTTAATAAAGTTTGTTTGTGGTATAGGGTCAGGGTATGTGAAGGGCTTAATAAACAAAAGGGTTCTATGCAGGAAAGGATATGTGAAGGGGTTAATAAACAAAGGGTCTGTTGGTGGTATAGGGTTATATGGAAAGGGTTCCAGTAATATTGGTGGTTCAGGGGTTAATAATAAATGTAGGGGTTAATGCTCATTGGTCTAGGGGGGTAAAGGGTTACTCAGCCAGTTCAGGGGTTCTCCAGAGGTTAATGCTCGTTGTCCTGGGGTTTATTCTCTCTGATGCTCGTCTTTCAGGTATTAATTATTACTTGGGGCTGCTCAGCTCGGCTTGTCGTCATGAAAGCCCTCTTCCCTAGTCCCAAATGCTGGACTATTTATATATCATAAGTAGGGGGAAGGTGTTTGGCCATGGGGCAGAGGTGTTGATAACCCATGCTATAAAAACGGTTTAGCATGTCTTGTTTAGGGTCTGACTAGATCTCTGGTTAGGAAGCCCCCTGCTGACAAAAAATGCCAGATAGTCTGTAATCTCCTGTCCTGGGGTGACCAGCAAAACGGGCCCATCCTTGTTAGCATCTCTGTGCTAAGTAACTACCTCCCGGGAAGCAGTTTTGCTGTTTCTCAGGTACTAGGCAGACAGCTTGACTCTCTATGCAGCCTTAAATCATTTACCCCCAAGGATGCTGGCCTTGTAACAGCTGTTATAAACCTAACAATGCAAGCCATGGCCTACAGGCTAGCAGTAGGCCAGTATATATATATATATATATATATATATATATATATATATCACACCACTTTATTTGGGTGTTTGGGCCGAACACATAGCTATGTTCGTGTGGTCGGCCGAGCACCTGAGTATAATGGAAGTCAATGGGAGACAACCAGGCACCTCTGCTCTGAAGAGGGGAGGGTGCCTGGTCCATTGGAAAAAGGTATGAAAGTGACAGAAACACCACCGAAAAGGATCGGGAACAGCATGTGGACGATGTCTGGATGCATCTTGGACTTCCAGGTCGCTGCTGGAAACCATGTTGTCCGAGTTGTACGCCACTTTTACAGACTGACAAAAATATGCCCAAACACCCCCTCTCAAAAAAATCTATTTTTCAGGAAAAAATGTTAGTAAACATTATTTTCTCTATATTCAATTATATGTAAAGTGCAAGTGCTGCCAAAAATTACACTCATAAAGCCTATGCACTAAGTGAAAGGGCTGCCAAAAATGACATAGAACTGGCACTACAATACACCCTTTGTTACATACGAAGGAGGGCATCATACACACCCTTGAAAAATTATGATTGGTGGCCTGCTGGTGACCCTCTAAAACATTACGGGCCAGGGCCTGCTGCTGAGATGACCCTCTAAAACATTAGAGGCGAGAGGCTACTGGTGAGCTGACCCTCTAAAACATTATGGTTGAGGGCCTGCTGGTGAGCTGACCCTGTAAAATATTATGGTTGAAGGCCTGCTGGTTAGCTGACCCTATAAAACATTATGGTTGAGGGCCTGCTGGTGAGCTGACCCTGTAAAACATTATGGTTGAGGGCCTGCTTCTGAGCTGACCCTCTAAAACATTAGGGCGAGGGGATGCTGGTGAACTAACCCTGTCAAACATTATGGTTAAGGGCCTGCTGGTGAGCTGACCCTCTAAAATATTATAGGTGAGGGCCTGCTGGTGAGTTGACCCTCTAAAACATTATGGTTGAGGGCCTGCTGGTGAGCTGACCCTGTAAAATATTATGGTTGAAGGCCTGCTGGTTAGCTGACCCTATAAAACATTATGGTTGAGGGCCTGCTGGTGAGCTGACCCTGTAAAACATTATGGTTGAGGGCCTGCTTCTGAGCTGACCCTCTAAAGCATTAGCGGCGAGGGGATGCTGGTGAACTGACCCTGTCAAACATTATGGTTGAGGGCCTGCTGGTGAACTGACCCTCTAAAATATTATGGTTGAGGGCCCACTGGTGAGCTGACCCTCTTTAAAAATTGTAGTGGAGGGAATATATACAATCTGGAGGAAGAGATGGAGGAGAGAACAAGATTTAACCATATACATAAAGGAGCGACCCGTTCACATTGTGGTACAATTGTTCAGGTAGTGCTACTCCTACACTCATAAAGCCTATGCACTAAGTGAAAGGGCTGCCAAAAATGACATAGAACTGGCACTACAATACACCCTTTGTTACATACGAAGGAGGGCATCATACACACCCTTGAAAAATTATGATTGGTGGCCTGCTGGTGACCCTCTAAAACATTTGGAGCAAGGGCCTGCTTGTGACCCTCTAAAGCATTAGGGGCGATGGCCTGCTGCTGAGCTGACCCTCTAAAACATTAGGGGAGATGGCCTGTACACTTTTTTTGTGGTGGAAAAGGTGCATGAGAATACACTACAGTAGACTGAGTACATTATAAACAATACATTGAAATTGCCTTTATGTTCATAATCAGCTCAGCACTAAATACACTCTCAGATTGGACACCAAGTAGTTTTACGGCACTGAGGGATCATTTAGGATGCTGACACGGTCTAGCGATGTATTCCTTCACCATCTTCCAAAACGTTTCCCTCCTTATGCCACTAGGCCGTGCTCCAGGGTAAGGTTGCTGGCGGGGTGTCATCAAAGTGTCCCATGCCTTGGAGAGTGTTGCCATGCCTTTGTTGGAACTGCTGTGTGTTTTTCTTGTCTCCCTTCCTCGGTTGCCTAAGGAAGTACGGAATCTGCCGGCCTCGTTGTCAGATGAAAAATTTTGGAGCAATCTCTCAACAAGTACCTTCTGGTATTGTACCATTTTACTCGTCCTTTCCACCACAGGAATGAGAGATGAGAAGTTCTCTTTGTAGTGGGGGTCGAGAAGGGTGAACAACCAGTAATCTGTGTTATCTAAAATGCATATAAGGCAAGGGTAGCGGGAAAGGCAGCCTAACATGAAGTCAGCCATGAAGTGACTCCATCTAAGAAACTACACCCCTGAAGGTATTCAAAACCGATTTTACAAACTTTGTTAACCCTTTAGGTGTTCCACAAGAGTTATTGGCAAATGGAGATTAAATTTCAGAAATTCTATTTTTGTTACCTTGCCTCAAAAAAAGTGTAATATAGAGCAACCAAAAATCATATTTACCCTAAAATAATACAAACAAAACTGCCACCTTATCCCGTACTTTCCAAAATGGGGTAACTTTTTTGGAGTTTCTACTGTAGGGGTGCATCAGGGGGGCTTCAAATGGGACATAGTGTCGAAAAACCAGTCCAGCAAAATCTGCCTTCCAAAAACCATATGGCGTTCCCTTCCTTCTACGCCCTGCCGTTTGGCCATACAGCAGTTTACGACCACATATGGGGTGTTTCTGCAAACTAGAGAATCAGGGCAATATATATTGAGTTTTGTTTGGCTGTTAACCCTTGCTTTGTTACTGGAAAAATTGATCAAAATGGAAAATTTGCAAAAAAATATCTATTTTCGGACCGTTTTTATTTTTTGTTATTTACATCGTTGAACTGACAGGTTAGATTGTGTGCTATTTGTATAGAGCAGGTTGCTACGGACGCGGCAATACAAAATATGGCTACTTTTTGGGGGGTTTTGTTTCAGTTTTACATAATACAGCATTTTTGAAAAAAATTATGTTTTAGTGTCTTCACATTCTGAAAGCCATATTTGATTTTTATTTTTTGGGTGACTGTCTTATGTAGGGGCTCATTTTTTGCGGGATGAGATGTTGGTTTGATTGGAACTATCTTGGGGTGCATATGACATTTTGGTTGCTTGCTATTACACTTTTTGTGATGTAAGGTGACAAAAATGGCTTTTGACACCGTATTTTATTTTTTTGTTGTGTTCACCTGAGGGGTTTGGTCATGTGTTTTTTTTTATAGAGGAGGTTGCGACGGACGCGCCGATACCAAATATGTATACTTTTTATTTATTAATTTAAGTTTTACACAATATTATCATTTTTTAAAACAAAACAAATCATGTTTTAGTGTCTCCATAGTCTGAGAGCCATATTTTTTTTATTTTTTTGGGGTGAGTGTCCTATGTTGGGTATCATTTTTTGCGGGATGAGATGTCGGTTTGATTGGCACTATTTTTGGGTGCATATAACTTTTTGATCGCTTGCTATTACAGTTTTTGAGATGTGAGGTGACAAAAATGTTTTTTTTACATTGTTTTTATTTTATTTTTGTTTAATTATGTTTTAGTGTCTCCATAGTCATTTTTTTTAGGCGATTGTCCTATGTAAGGACTCATTTTTTGCGGCATGAGATGGCGGTTTTATTGGTACTATTTTGGGAGGCATACGCCTTTTTGATCACTTAGTATTACACTTTTTGTGATGCAAGGTGACAAAAATGGCTTTTACACCATTTTTGGGGGTTTTTACGGTATTTGCGTGAGGGGTTGGTCATGTGATATTTTTATAGATGAGATTTTTACGGACGCGCGATACCTAATATGTGTAGTGTATTTGATTTTTAAATTTTTATTCAGTGATATGTATTTTTCTTATTTTTACTTTTTTTCACTTTTTGACATTTTTTGACCCAGACCCACTTGGTTCTTGTAGATCCAGTGGATCTGGTGTCTATATAATACAGTAAGTACACTATATAGTGTACTTACTGTACTTTTTACTGTACAAAGTCTGAATAGGCTTTTGCCTTTAGCAAAAGCCCATTCAGAGTTTCAGTGCCATGGAGAGCAGGACGCTTCTGAAAGCGTCCTGCTGCCATGGTAACCATCACCCGCTGCCATAACAGAGCAGCGGGTGATGGGAAGAGAGGGGAGATCCCTCCCTCTGCTATCCTATCCTGTCGGGGGGCTGCAAAGGTACAGCAGCCCCCCGATGGGAGAGGGAGGGAGCTCTCTCCATGTTAACACCTTCTATACCGCGGTCCGTACGGACTGCGGTAAAGAAGGGGTTGAACTGCTGACATCTGCAGCACAGATGTCAGCAGTTTATAGCAGGTGGTCAGCAATGTGCTGACCCCCTGCTATACCCACTAGACACCAGGGAAAGCATTTGAAAGGAGGCGGGCGGGGTGCCTCCCGCGCCGCCCACCCGCAGCACCGCCCGCAATCCCCCTGGGGTTAATATTTATAAGTTTGGGGCATGTTTTAGTCTCTGATCCCTATCAGAGACTACAGAAAGCGCAGCAAACCGTAGGTCTGAATTGACCTGTGGTTTGCTGCGATTGCTGACATGGGGGGTTCACAGGACCCCCCTGGGTATTGTGCCAAGGTGCCTTCTGATTGATTTCAGCAGGCATCTTGTTCCGATCACCGCCATGTGCGCAGCGGTGATCGGATATTCGCAGGGTGTACATGTACGCCCTGGGTCCTTAAGTACCAGGACACAAGGGCGTACATATACACCCTGCGTCCTAAAAAGGTTAAAGTTCCATGGGTACTACCGTCTGTAGCAGGGGTAATTGTCTCCAGCTCCTCCTCCTTCTCTTCATGGCGCAATTGGCACTGAGAAGACGAACTGTGGGTTGTCTGGCTATCACCCTGTGTAATGTCCTCCCCCATTTCCTCGTCTGCCACATTTAGAGCGTCGTCCTTAATTGTGAGCAGCGATCATTTGAGTAGACACAGCAGTGGGATGGTTACGCGGATAATAACGTTATCGCCACTAACCATCTGTGTGGATTCATCAAAGTTTTTTAAAACCTCACAGAGGTCTGACATCATTGCCCACTTCTCACTTGTGAATAGTGGCAGTTGACTGGAAAGGGCGAGGACCATGTTGCAGCTGGTATTCCACAGCTGCCCTCTGCTGCTCACAAAGCCTGGCCAACATGTAGAACATAGTGTTCCAGCGCGTGCTCACTTAGCACAACAGTCAGTGATCTGGAAGCCGCAGCGCTGCTGCAGCGTTGACAGACTGGCTGAAGCTGTGGACGACTTTGCGGAAATGTGCACACACGCGGCGCGCCTTCACTAGTAGCTCTGCCAAATTGGGGTAGGTTTTTATAAACCGCTGAACCACTAAGTTTAAGATGTGGGCAAGGCATGGGATGTGTGTCAGGTTTCCGAGCTCCAAAGCCGCCACCAAGTTATCGCCATTGTCAGACACAACCATGCCTGGTTGTAGGTTGAGTGACGAGATCCACAGCTCGGTCTGGTCCCTTATACCCTGCCACAGCTCTGCGGCGGTGTGCTGTTTGTCCCCTAAGCAGATCAGCTTCAGCACGGCCAGTTGACGCTTACATACAGCAGTGCTACACTGCTTCCAGCTAGCGACTGATGGGTGACTGCTGTTGGAGGTGGAAATGGAGAAGGAGGCGAAGGAGGAGGAGAAGTGGGGGTTGGAGCCAGTAACCTAGCTGCTAGCGGAGACCCTGATGGACGTAGGGCTAGGGTACAACTCACTCCCCGTCTCCACAACATTTACCCAGTGTGCGGTTAGGGAAATGTAGCATCCCTGGCCACCAGCACTTGTCCATGTGTTCATGGTGAGGTGGACCTTCCCAGTAAGTGCGTTGTTGATGTTTTGGGACATATGCTGGTTTAAGGGGTGCGGCACACCATGAAAAATAGTGGCGGCTGAGGACTGCGTAGCGAGGGACCACCGCTGACATCAGGCTGCGGAAGGCCTCAGTGTCCACAAGCCTAAATGGCAACATTTCAAGGGCCAGTAATTTTGAAAGTTGCGCATTTAGTGCTATGGCCTGTGGGTGGGTATTTGCGCTTGCGTTCAAATGCCTGTGTTATCGACATTTGGACGCTGCACTGGGACAGGGAAGTAGATGCTGTTGCTGACGGTTCATGCGAAGGTCCAGGTGCAGGGAGAGGGCATCCAGACCTGCGCCTTTGTCAGGGATTGGCCAGTACTGCGTAACACAGGGTAAGAAGAGACAGTGATGTGACCCAGATTGTGGACCCAGGCGTTTGGCCCACTTATTAAGAGTGTTTAGATGCCATGTGGTGGATCATGCTGGTGGTGGTGAGGTTGCTTGTGTTCACGCCAAGGCTCATTTTGGTACGGCACAGGCTGCAAACTGCGACTCTTTTGTCATCTGCACTTTCCTCAAAAAAGCTCCATACTGCGGAACACCTACCCCTTGGCAAAGTAGATTTACACATGGGGGTGCTCCGTGTAACAATTGCGGGCCTGTTTGGTGTGGGCCAACTTCTCCCTTTTGCGACCCCACTGCCTGTTCCAGACTGTTGCGGTGCGGATCCTCCCCCTCTATACTGCTGTCCTTGCTCGGCTTTTCACCTTCCCGTGATGGGTCAGTGACCTCCTCATTCACCACCTCCTCTTCTACTTCCTCACTCATCCTCATCCTCATCCTTCTGACTTGACCTAACCACAACCTCAGTGATTGACAACTGTGTCTCATCATCATCCACCTCGTGAACGAATGATTGACGTTCACCACCATCATCTTCTTGAGACTGTGAAGGCTCAAGAAGTGGGGAATCAGGGCACAATATCTAAGGTATCTCTTCAAGCGTGCTTGGCAAGAGAGCCAAACCAAGTACTGGCGATGAAAAGAGGTCATGTGAATATCGGAGAGTGGGATCACTTGTTTGGCCAGACTCAACATGTTGGGAGGAAGGAGGAACAGAGTGAGGATTCGGTTGACCAGACTCTTGATAAAGAGACTGGACTTAGTGGAAGAGAGGGTGGTGCTTAACCGACTGGAAGCATTATCTTCAGCAATCCAACCGACTACCTGTTGACACTTGTCCGACTTGGACAGTGTTGTCCTGCGCCGTCCAGCTAAGTTGGACATGAAGCTGGCTAAATTGGATTTTTTAGTTTTTTCTGGTGCACTGGCTGCAGGCACAGTTTCATTGCGCCCAGGGCCACGGTCTCTGCTTGCACCATCAGCATCACGCCCACTTCCTCGTCCCTTTGTGCTCGCCTTCTTCATATTAATGGTTTTGTCTGTAGATGTGGCACATATTGTTTTACTGTCCGCTAAAGACACAGTTTTCTGATGCAGGACAGTATTGGTTACAGAACACCACATATTTTGGACACTTTACTAGGCCCAGATTAATGGACGTTGTAATATAGAGAGTGTTTTTAGATGCTGTTCAGTATTGGATACAAAAACCCACAGATTTTGGACACTTTACTAGGCCCAGATTAATGGAAGTTGTAATATACACACTTTTTCAGATGCAGTTCAGTATTGGATACAAAAACCCACAGATTTTGGACACTTTCTTAGGCCCAGAATAATGGAACTTGTAATATACACACTTTTTCAGATACTGTTCAGTATTGGATACAAAAACCCACAGATTTTGGACACTTTACTAGGCCTATATTAATGGAAGTTGTAATATACACACTGTTTTCAGATGCAGTTCAGTATTGGATACAAAAACCCACAGATTTTGGACACTTTACTAAGTCCAGATTAATGGAAGTTGTAATATAGACAGTGTTTTTAGATGCTGTTCAGTATTGGATACAAAACCTCACAGATTTTGGACACTTTACTAGGCCCAGATTATTGGAATTTATAATACTGACAGTGTTTTATGATGTAGGACAGTATTGGTTACAGAGAACACCACAGATTATGGACACTAGATGTGACCCAGATTATTAAAGAGTCAATCTGCGGATGATGTACAGTATATGTTACTAATAGTTATAAAATAAAAATATCTTGCTGCTATGTGAAACACACATAGTAGCCCTTAAAAGGATTTTGGGTTCTTTGAAAAGCTTTTGGTATTAAATAAAGCAAATTTCTCTCCCTGTCCCTTCCTTAGCATGGATGTCCCTGACACAGCCATTAAATATATTGTTGATCTAAAATACACACACACAGTAGTCCTTAAAAGGACTTTTGGATCGTTGAAAAGCTTTCTCAAACTAAAATAGCTGAAATTTGCTCCCTGCTCTGTCTTTCCCTTCCTACCCGATGCTCGGGGAGACTATGACTGATCCGAGCACGTTCTATATAATATCCGATGACGCGTTTCAGCCAGCCAATCACTGTAATTCCAGCAGCTAACATGGCTACTGCTGGCATTACAGTGAGGGCAGTACTTACCTGCACCTTTATTGGCTGCTTAAAACCCACGAAACGTGCAGGGCGGAGACTCGAGCATTTAGCTCGAGCAAATGCGGTACTCGGCCAAGTACCGCCATGTGACGAGCTTAGTGATGCCAAGCATGCTCGCTCATCACTACTCAGCTTCTTCATGAAGCTGCAACTTCTCTCTATAGTCTGAATCAAGATTATACCAGGGAACTTTTCCTCCTGGCTCCTGCTGCTTTAAGCTGTGGCCTCCATATCTAGCAGAGCTGAAGGTGCTCTAGCTGGCTTAGACAGGGCATGTCCAGCAGGGACGTGCTCCTGCACTACCTCCCTTAGCAGGGGGTAAGCTGGAACTAACTCTAACTAACTAGTCCCCTCCCCTCCTTAGAGGAGAGTTAGAATGGAAAGAAGGGTTCCATTCTCTCGAACTGTAGTTCTGCCATGTTTGCTGCCACCTACTGGTGAACCAGGTATATTACATTTGACCATAACAGTTACAAAATAGAGAATGCACATTGTTTGGACCTGAAATTAATACACAGATGACATGATATTGGACCATTAGAGACAGTAGCGGGGTGCAAAGGTGGTAATGCCACTCTGGGGTGTGACACTAGGAGGTGTCCAACTTCTTGCCCTAGTTTCCAGGCCTTATTTCCTCACCCCTTTCCCTCCTATGTTCGGTGTGGTGTTTCCTCCTACACCCGAACATGACATTGACTGTCTTTGGAATACAGAATAATATTGTCACCATATTAGCACAGTACAGTGTGTTAAATTAAATCAGGGGCGTTGCTAAGGTCTCAAAAGATCACAGTATATTGGCCCCAAAGTAGCCCTTTCATAGTATAATGCCACCCATAGTGGCATCTTCACAGTATAATGCCTCCCAGAGTGACCTCCTCAAAGTATAATACCTCCGATGGTGGCCTGCTCACATTATGAATTTATGATGCACTCATATGGGCACCACCCCTTTGCACGCTCTACTACTAAATACATTTTACTTGCTGCATGAACTCTATCAAACATACTGGACTACACAGAATTACATACCTCTCACATCCAGTGCTTCATAGGTGATGTTTTTTTGATGTAATTGTTCTTTTTCATCATCTTCTCCATTTGGTCCAGACAACTTCTTTCAGACACATCTCATCTCTGCAGAGTTTGACACACAGACATCTTTACTATCATTCTCCCCAACCTCGAGTCCCACAAGTGTTATCCTTCTGCTACTGTAGTACTGTGCCTGATTTGTTCCCCAATGTCTCCAAAAACTAGACTGTAATATAGTACCAAAATCTTAGAGTGCCATCATTAGTAATAGAGCCCCCTACAGTGCGCCCAATAGTGATAATGCTCCCAAAGAATGCTTCCATTAGTAGAAGAACCCTCATTAATTAAGTATTAATAAGGCCCTCACACAGCCCACAGTACAAATAAGCCCCCCCTCATTGTGGTCCCAGTATAAATAAGGTCCCCTGTATTTCTAATGCTCCCTGTAGTAGCCCCAGTAATTAGGCCTAACCCTAACCCCTGTAGTGCCCCCAATATTTATATTGCCCCTACTTTTATAATGCTCACACTGAAGTGCCCCCGGTATTTATAATGCCTCCACAGTGCCCCATGTAGTTATAATCTTCCCTTTAGTGCCCTCATAATTTATAATGCCCCAGCCCTTCCAACACACAGGCCCATGTAAATAACATCATTTCCCTCCCTCCACCATACAGTCCTATGTAAACAACATCACTCTGTATCTTCTGCCCCTCCAACAAACAGTCCCATGTAAATAACATAACACCATCTTTCCTGACCCCTCCAACATACAGTCCCATGTGCAAAACATCATTGCCTCCCTTCAGCCTCATCAAACACACATTCTCTGTAAGGTTAGGTGGCACACCAAATATGGTAGCGTGGGTCGCAGGAGATGGTTGAACCCCTTGCTATAACATGAGTCCAACACACAGTCCCATGTAAGTACCATCACCCCCCAGCAGCCTTTATGATACAGTTCCATGTAAGGTCACAGTCACATGAATAAAAAAAAAAACACAATAAAAATGTTTTTTATGGCCCTTTTTTAACTCTTTGTGTATTCATTCTCTCACCATCTAGCTGGGTTTAACATCTGCTTTGCATCTGTTTTTAACTGCTCTAATAATGTCTCCCATAGTGGCCACCAGCATTAATAATGTCCCTTATAGTGGACCCCAGCAATAATAATGTCCCCCATAAGTGGCCCCTGCATTTTCTTTTGACCAAAAAAACTCAAAAAAACAAAAACATACCTTCTACTTGACACACTCGCTCTTCACTGGAGGCAGCAGGACCTGACACTCCCAGCATGATCATGTGAAGTCATCACCTTAAAAGCACAGGTCCTGCTGCATCCAGTGAAGAATGAGTGTCCCTGAGCGTTGGATGCACAGTATTTTCTTAATTATATTTTAACTGAAATTCTACTTTTTCCCCAGTGTACTTGTATTTATCGGTTAGAAAACGTGGTGTGGTGTTTAACAAGCAGGATATGCTCAACCCATATGCAGTTGTGCATGTATATAGGGAGAACATCCTGCACTTGTAGTCCGTTGCTAGGGGCAATCAACAGCAAAAATGCATACAATGGAAGATGCCAGCAAAGGACTACAAGTACCACAATAACCATCCTATATACGATAACAATAATGTGGATGTGGAGAACAATCAAAAACATAACCATAGCAAAGGCAGGTGCACTCTGCGGCAATACTAAACCCTCACACTGATGTTAAAATTGAGAGGTTAGTTCGACATATCCTACTAGGAGGACATGTCTTAAGTTCAGGCACCACGCCAAGGTCTCTCAAGTACCCTGAGGCCCTACCACTCAACCTACCTGTGCCGTATGGGCGATACCAGGGGCCGTTGGGCATTACGGGAACGTAAGGCCTGACTCACAAACAGCTCACCAGTGACCTCCAGCATGTAACCATGCTTGCAATGGGAGGTGGCAGGTGCCTGTGAGCCACACCCGAGACCGGCTGACATGGCCCAGAGCCTACCAAGTGCACCTGAATCTAGCCTGTAGATGAAAAGCAGGCCATACATAGGTGCACTCCTGTCTAAACAGCCGTTAAAAAATGGTCTAATTGATTTCACGGCAAAAATAGGACATGTCCTGTGTTCTGACAGCTGCTATTCACTGAGCATTAAAAAAAAACATGTGACCATCCCCATAGACTTTAATTGGTTGTAAAAATTGCCTTGTGATTAAACCGCTGTCATGCAGCCATTTTTCACATTTCTGTGCATGTAGCCTAAATAACATCAAGTTACCTGCCTTCAGCCCCTCCAAAATACAGCCCCATGTAAATAACGTCACTCCCTACAGCCCCGTCCAACATACCGCCCCATGTACAGTTGCTAGAAAAAGTATGTGAACCCTTTGGAATGATATGGATTTCTGCACAAATTGGTCTTATAATGTGATCTGATCCTCATCTAAGTCACAACAATAGACAATCACAGTCTGCCTAAACTAATAACACAAACAATTAACCCCTTAAGGACACGGCCCTATTTCACCTTAAGGACCAGGCCATTTTTTCAAAATCTGACCAGTGTCACTTTATGTGATGATAACTTTAAAACGCTTTTACTTATCCAAGCCATTCTGAGATTGTTTTTCAGTCACATATTGTACTTCATGACAGTGGTAAAATAAAGTCGAAAAATTTCATTTTTATTTATAAAAAATACCAAATTTACTAAAAAGTTTGAAAATTTGCAATTTTCCAAGTTTTAATTTCTCTACTTCTAGAATACATAGTAATACTGCCAAAAAAGTTATTGATTTACATTCTCCATATGTCTACTTCATGTATCGATCATTTTGGGAATGCCATTTCATTTTTTGGGACATTACAAGGCTTAGAAGTTTAGAAGCAAATCTTGACATTTTTCTGAAATTTTCAAAAACCCACTTTTTAGGGACCAGTTCAGGTCTGAAGTCACTTTGCGAGGCTTACATAATAGAAACCACCCAAAAATGACCCCATTCTAGAAACTACACCCCTGAAGGTACTCAAAACTGATTTTACAAACGTCATTAACCCTTTAGGTTTTCCACAAGAGTTAATGGCAAATGGAGATAAAATTTCAGAATTTCGATTTTTGGGAAAATTTTCCATTTTAATCAATTTTTTCCAGTAACAAAGCAAGGGTTAACAGCCAAACAAAACTCAATATTTATTGCCCCGATTCTGTAGTTTTCAGAAACACCCCATATGTGGTCCTAAACTACTGTATGGCCAAACTGCAGGGCGCAGAAGGAAAGGAACGCCATATGGTTTTTGGAAGGCGGATTTTGCTGGACTGGATTTTTGACACCATGTCCCATTTGAAGCCCCCGATGCACCCCTAGAATAGAAACTCCATAAAAGTGACTCCATCTAAGAAACTACACCCCTGAAGGTATTCAAAACCAGTTTTACAAACTTTGTTAACCCTTTAGGTGTTCCACAAGAGTTATTGGCAAATGGAGATGAAATTTCAGAATTTCAATTTTTGTTACCTTGCCTCAAAAAAGTGTAATATAGAGGTACCAAAAATCATATTTACCCTAAAATAGTACCAACAAAACTGACACCTTATCCCGTAGTTTCCAAAATGGGGTCACTTTTTGGAGTTTCTACTGTAGGGGTGCATCAGGGGGCTTCAAATGGCACATGGTGTCAAAAACCAGTCCAGCAAAATCCGCCTTCCAAAAACCATATGGCGTTTCCTTCCTTCTACACCCTGCCGTTTGGCCATACAGCAGTTTACGACCACATATGGGGTGTTTCTGCAAACTACAGAATCAGGGCAATAAATATTGAGTTTTGTTTGGCTGTTAACCCTTGCTTTGTTACTGGAAAAATGGATTAAAATGGATAATTTGCAAAAAAATAGCTGTTTTGGGACAGTTTTGTATTTTTTGTTATTTACATCGTTGAACTGACAGGTTAGATTGTGTGCTATTTCTATAGAGCAGGTTGTTATGGACGCGACAATACCAAATATGTCTACTTTTTGGGGTTTTTGTTTCAGTTTTACATAATAAAGCATTTTTGAAAAAATGATTTTTAGTGTCTCCACATTCTGAAAGCCATAGTTTTTTTTTTTTTGGGCAATTGTCCTATGTAGGGGCTCATTTTTTACAGGATGAGATGGCGGTTTGAATGGTACTATCTTGGGGTGCATATGACTTTTTGATCACTTGCTATTACACTTTTTGTGATGTAAGGTGACAAAAAATGACTTTTTTACAACGTTTTTATTTTTTATGTTTACGGCGTTCATCTGAGGGGTTAGGTCATGTTATATTTTTATAGAGCAGGTCGTTACGAACGCGACGATACCCAATATGTATACTTTTTTATTTATTTTGGTTTTACACAATAATATCCTTTTGAAACAAAAAAACATGTTTTAGTGTCTCCATAGTCTGAGAGCCATATTTTTTTCAGTTTTTAGGCGATTGTCTCAGGTTGGGTATAATTTTTGCAGGATGAGGTGGCGGTTAGATTGGCACTATTTGGGGGTCATATGACGTTTTGATCGCTTGCTATTACACTTTTTGTGATGTAAGGTGACAAAAAAATGGCTTTTTGACAAAGTTTTTTTTTTTTTTTTACAGTGTTTACTTGAGGGATTAGCTCATGTGATATTTTTATAGAGCAGATTCTTACGGACGTGGAGATACCCAATATGTCTACTTTTTTAATTTTTTACATTTAACACTGAAAAGCATTTTTGAAACAAAAAAATCATGTTTTAGTCTGAGAGGCATAGTTTTTTTTTTTTTTTGGGCAATTGTTTTATGAAGGGGCTCATTTTTTATGGGATGAGATGGTGGTTAGATTGGTACTATTTTGGGAGGCATACGCCTTTTGATCGCTTTGTATTACACTTTTAGTGATGTAAGGTGCCAAAAATGGCTTATTTACACCATTTTTTTTTTTTTATGGCGTTCACGTGAGGGGTTCAGTCATGTGATATTTTTATAGAGCTGTTTTTCACGGACGCGGCGATACCTAATATGTGTAGTGTATTTTATTTTTTTACTTTTTATTCAGTGATTTGTGTTTTTTTATTTTTACTTTATTTCACTTTTTACATTTTTTTGGACCCAGACCCACTTGGTTCTTGTAGATCCAGTGGATCTGATGTCAGTATAATACAGTACAGTACACTATATAGTGTACTGCACACTATATAGTGTACTGCACTGTATTTTTACTTTACAGTCTGGTCAGACTTCTGCCTTTAGCAGAAGTCTGACCAGAGTTACTATACCATGGCAAGCAGGACGCTTCTGAAAGCGTCCTGCTGCCATGGTAACCATCACCCACTGCCATTAGAGAGTAGTGGGTGATGGATGGGGAGGAGGGGAGCTCCTCCCTCTGCGATCTCATCCTGGGGGGGCTGCATAGGCACAGCAGCTCCCGATGGGAGAGGGAGGGAGCTCCCTCCCTGTTAACACCTTCCATACCGCGGTCCATCCGGACCGCGGTAAGGAAAGGGTTAAACGGCTGGCATCTGCAGCACAGATGCCAGCCGTTTTCTATCAGAGTGCCAGCAATGTGCTGGCACTCTGATAGAACCACTAGACACCAGGGAATTATTACAAGGGAGGCGGGCGGGGTATCCCGCATCCGCCTCCGCAACGACCCCCCTGCACCCCCACAGCCATAACAAGATTGGGGGCAATTAACTCTCTGGGGCAATTAACTCTCTGATCTGACCGCGGGGATCAGAGATCGCTAAAACCGCTGCAAACCGCAGGTCTGAATTGACCTGCGGTTTGCAGCGATCGCCGATACGGGGGGGTCACATGACCCCCCTCGGCATTAGAACATGGTTCCTGCTGATCTACATCAGCAGGAACCATGTTGCTACCGCGCCCACATCGGACATCGGACCTTAAGGACTCGGACATTAGGGCGTACATGTACGACCTGTGTCCTTAAGAGGTTAAATGTTACCATGTTATTATTGAATGCACCATGTAAACATTCACAGTGCAGGTGAAAAAAGTATGTGAACCCCTAGACTAATGACATTTCCAAGAGCTAATTGGAGTGAGAACTGGAGTCCAATCAATGAAATGAGATTGGAGGTGTTAGTTACAGCTGCCCTGCCCTATAAAAAACACACACCAGTTCTGGGTTTTCTTTTCCCAAGAAGCATTGCATGATGTGAATGATGCCTCGCACAAAAGAGCTCTCGGACTTACGATTAAGAATTGTTGCCTTGCATAAAGCTGGAAAGGGTTATAAAAGTGTCTCCAAATGCCTTGCTGTTCATCAGTCCACGGTAAGACAAATTGTCTAGAAATGGAGAAAGTTCAGCACTGCTGCTATTCTCCCTAGGAGTGGCCGTCCTGTAAAGATGACTGCAAGAGCACAGCGCAGACTGCTCAATGAGGTGAAGAAGAACCTAGAGTGTCAGCTAAAGACTTAAAAAAGTCTATGGCATATGCTAACATCCCTGTTAGCGAATGTACGATATGTAAAACACTAAACAAGAATGGATTTCACGGGAGGATACCACAGAGGAAGCCACTGCTATCCAAAAAAAAACATTTCTGCATGTTTACAGTTTGCACAAGAGCACCTGGATGTTCCATAGCAGTACTGGCAAAATATTGTGTGGACAGATGAAACCAAAGTTGAGTTGTTTGGAAGAAACACACAACACTATGTGTGGAGAAAAAGAGGCACAACACACCAACATCAAAACATCATTCCAACTGTGAAGTGTGGTGGTGAGGACATCATGGTTTGGGGCTGCTTTGCTGCGTCAGGGCCTGGATGGATTGTTATCATCGAAGGAAAAATGAATTCCCAAGTTTATCAGGACATTTTGCAGGAGAACTTAAGGCCATCTGTCCACCAGCTGAAGCTCAACAAAAGATAGATGTTGCAACAGGACAACGACCCAAAGCATAGAAGTAAATCAACAACAGAATGGCTTAAACAGAAGAAAATATGCTTTTTGGAGTGGCCCAGTCAGAGTCCTGACCTCAACCTGATTGAGATGCTGTGGCATGACCTCAAGAAAGCAATTCACACCAGATATCCCAAGAATATTGCTGAACTGAAACAGTTCTGTAAAGAGGGATGGTCAAGAATTACTCCTGATCATTGTGCACGTCTGATCTGCAACTACTGGAAATGTTTGGTTGAAGTTATTTCTGTCAAAGGAGGTTCAACCAGTTATTAAATCCAAGGGTTCACATACTTTTTCCACCTGCACTGTAAATGTTTACATGGTGTGTTCAATAAAAACATGGTAACATTTAACCACCTCAGCCCCCCTAGCTTAAACACCCTTATTGACCAGGCCACTTTTAACAATTTTGCACTACACTACTTTCACCGTTCATTGCTCCGTCATGCAACTTATCACCCAAATGAATTTTACCTCCTTTTCTTCTCACTAATAGAGCTTTCATTTGGTGGTATTTCATTGTTGCTGACATTTTTACTTTTTTTGCTATTAATAAAAATTTTACGACATTTTTGCAAAAAAATGACATTTTTCACTTTCTGTTGTAAATTTTTTTTTTTAAAACTACATTTCTATATAAATTTTCCACAAAATTTATTGTTCTACATGTCTTTGATAAAAAAAAATCCAATAAGTGTATATTTATTGGTTTGGGTAAAAGTTATAGAGCTTACAAACTATGGTGCAAAAAATTGAATTTCCGCATTTTGAAGCAGCTCTGACTTTCTGAGCACCTGTCATGTTTCTTCAGGTGCTAGAATGCCAGGATAGTATACATACCCCCCAAACCATTTTAGAAAGAAGACACCCCAAAGTATTCGCGGAGGGGCATGGTGAGTTCATGTATCATTTCATTTTTTTTCACAAGTTAGCGGAAAATGACACTTTCTAAGGAATAAAAAATAATAATAAAGTTTCCATTTCTGCTAACTTCTGGCAAAAAAAATAAAATCTCAGACGGACTCACTATGCTTCTCAGTGAATACCTTGGGTGTCTACTTTCCGAAATGGGGTCATTTGTGGGGTGTGTTTACTGTTCTGGCATTTTGGGCAGGGCTAAATTGTGAGCAGCCATGTAAAATGTATTTTTACATATACCCATGTTGGGTGAGAGAAATATCTCTGTAAATTGTCAACTTTGTATAAAAAAATTAAAAAAGTTGTCGTTTACAGAGATATTTCTCTCACAAAGTATGGGTATATATAAAAATACACCCCAAAACACATTGCCCTACTTCTCCTGAGTACGGCGATACCACATGAGTGACACTTTTTTGCAGCCTGGGTGCGCAAAGGGGCCCTAATTCTAATGAGTACCTTTAGGATTTCACAGGGAATTTTTACGCATTTGGATTCCAGACTTCTTCTCACGCTTAAGGGGCCCCTAAAATGCCAGGGCAGTATAAATACCCCACATGTGACCCCATTTTAGAAAGAAGATACCCCAAGGTATTCCATGAGGGGTATGGTGAGTTCATATAAAATTTTATTTTTTGTCACAAGTTAGTTGAATATGAGACTTTGTAAAAAAGAAAAATAAAAAAAAATAAAAATATCAATTTCCGCTAACTTGTGCCAAAAAAACAAAATTCTGTGAACTCGAAATGCCCCTCACGGAATACCTTGGGGTGTCTTCTTTCCAAAATGGGGTCACATGTGGGGTATTTATACTGCCCTGGCATTTTAGGGGCCCCTAAAGCGTGAGAATCCAAATGCGTAAAAATGCCTTGTGAAATCCTAAAGGTACTCATTGGTTTTAGGGCCCCTTCGCGCATCTTGGCTGCAAAAAAGTGGCACACATGTGGTATTGCCATACTCAGGAGAAGAAGGGCAATGTGTTTTGGGGTGTATTTTTACATATACCCATACTGTGAGAAATATCGCTGTAAACAACAACTTTTTAAATTTTTTTAAACAAAGTTGTCAATTTACAGAGATATTTCTCCCACCCAGCATGGGTATATGTAAAAATACACCCCAAAACACATTGCCCTACTTCTCCTGAGTACGGCGATACCACATGAGTGACACTTTTTTGCAGCCAAGATGTGCAAAGGGGCCCAAATTCCAATGAGTACCTTTTAGGACGGCATTTTTCTTCTCACGCTTTAGGGCCCCTAAAATGCCAGGGCAGTATAAATACCCCACATGTGACCCCATTTTGGAAAGAAGACACCCCAAGGTATTCCGTGAGGGGCATGGCGAGTTCATAAAAGATTTTTTTTTTGGCACAAGTTAGCGGAAATTGATTTTTTATTGTTTTTTCTCACAAAGTCTCCCTTTCCGCTAACTTTTGACATAAAGTTCAATTTTTCATGGACTAACTATGCCCCTCAGCGAATACATTGGGTGTCTTCTTTCCAAAATGGGGTCATTTGTGGAGTGTTTGTACTGTTCTGGCATTTTGGGTGGGGCTAAATTGTGAGCAGCTGTGTAAAACCTAAAGTTATTCATTGGAATTAGGGCCCCTTTGCGCACCCAGGCTGCAAAAAAGTGGCACACATGTGGTATCGCCGTACTCAGGAGAAGTAGGGCAATGTGTTTTGGGGTGTATTTTTACATATACCCATGTTGGGTGTGATAAATATCTCTGTAAATTGACAACTTTGTATAAAAAAAATTAAAAAGTTGTTGTTTACAGCGATATTTCTCACACACAGTATGGGTATATATAAAAATACACCTCAAAACTCATTGCCCTACTTCTTATGAGTACAGCGATACCACATGAGTGACACTTTTTTGCAGCCAAGATGCGCAAAGGGGCCCAAATTCCCATGAGTACCTTTAGGATTTCACAGGCCATTTTTACGCATTTGGATTCTCATGCTTTAGGGCCCCTAAAATGCCAGGGCAGTATAAATACCCCACAAGTGACCCCATTTTGGAAAGAAGACACCCCAAGGTATTTTGTGAGGGGCATGGCGAGTTCACAGAAAATAAATTTTTGGCACAAGTTAGCGGAAATTGATATATATATATTTTTTTTTACAAAGTCTCATATTCCACTAACTTGTGACAAAAAATAAAATTTTACATGAACTCACCATACCCCTCACGGAATACCTTGGGGTGTCTTCTTTCTAAAATGGGGTCACATGTGAGGTTTTTGTACTGCCCTGGCATTTGAGGGTCTCCGCAATCATTACACGTATGGCCAGCATTAGGAGTTTCTGCTATTCTCCTTATATTGAGCATACGGGTAATGAGATTTTTTCCGTTCAGCCTCTGGGCTGAAAAAAAATAAAAAATGAACGGCACAGATTTTTTCATTCGCATCGATCAATGTGGATGAAAAAATCTCTGCCAAAATCAGTGAATGCGGTGCGGTGGGCTGGGCGCTAGCTACCTAACAAGTAGCTAACTAACTGGCGGTGATAAGGAACCCTTATGCCCCATTCACACGTCCGCAATTCGGTTTGCGGAACGGAATTGCGGACCCATTCATTTTTATGGGGACAGACTTTGTCCCACTCAGATCCGGAATTACGGATCTGCGCTTCCGGGTCTGCACTTCCGTTCCGCAAAAATATAGAACATGTCTTATTCTTGTCCGCAATTGCGGACAAGAAAAAGCATTTTCTATATAGTTCTGGCAATGTGCGGATCTGCAAAATGCGGAAAGCACATTGCCGGTGTCAGTGTTTTGAGGATCTGCGGATCCGTGGATCCGTGGATCCGATCCACGGATCCGTGGATTAGATCTGCGGATCCGTGGATTAGATCCGCGGATCCGTGGATCCACGGATCCGCAAAACACATATGGACGTCTGAATGGAGCCTTACAAGGGGTGTGATCAATGACAGGGGGGTGATCAGGGAATCTAGATGGGGTGATCAAGGGGTTAACAAGGGGTTAATAAGTGGGGGGGGGGTTTTAGTGTAGTGTTTGGTGCAAATTTACATAGCTACCTGGTCCTCTGGTGGTCGATCCCAGCAAATGGGACCACCAGAGGACCAGGTAGCAGGTATATCAGACGCTGTTAACAAAACTGCGTCTGATATACTTGTTTGATGCAAATTATTTCGCATCTACAGCCTGCCAGCGATTGATCATCGCTGGCATGCTGCAGTACAAGTTGTGAGACGCGCGGCACTGTGAACGTTCACAGGAAGTCTCGCGTCTCGCGAGATGACGCGCCGATGCGTAGAGTCAGAACCGCCCGCCGGACGCATTCGTGCATTAGGCGGTCCTGTGTGGTTAATTTTTTGTGTGTTATTAGTTTAAGCAGACTGTGATTGTCTATTGTTGTGACTTAGATGACGATCAGATCACATTTTATGACCAATTTGTGCAGAAATTCCTTTCATTCCAAAGGGTTCACAAACTTTTTCTTGCAACTGTAAATAACATCACTCCCTCCCCAGCTGCCTCCCACTTACAGCCACATGTAAATAACATCACTCCCTCCAATATATATTCACATGTACATAACATCACTTCCTCCCTGAGCCGCCCCATTATACAGTCCCATGTAAATAACATCCCTCCGTATGTAATTAACATCCCTTCCTTCAGCCTTAACATAAAGTCCCATGTAAAGAACATCCCTCCCTTCAGTCCTAACTACAGTCCCATGTAAATAATATACCTCCCTTCAGCCCTAACATACAGTTCCATGTAAATAACATCCCTCCCTTCAGCCCGATCATACAGTCCCAGGCAAATATCATATCTCCCTTCAGCCCTAACATACGGTCCCAGGCAAATAACATAATTCCCTCAACCAAGTAGGGAGGAGGTGTAAAGGGGAGAACTACAACTTCCAGCATTACTCTGGACAGACCTTATTGCGTATGCAATTAAGGGGTGACATGGTGTCATGACACCGCTTAATAGCATATTCATGTTATTACTAAATATTGTTGTTTCTTACCTGGTAACAGATGCCTTGGTCCAGTCTGATCTTCTTGGGAGTCCCATCTTCATGGTGATGGTGAGGATTGCAACGGTCCAGCACGTGAGTTCCTATAAAGAGAAGGGTGGTCGGTTAACTGCGCAGTTGCTGAGCGGCAGAGAAGAAGACCGGACCTGTACAGTAAGAAGGGGAGGACACAGCATGGAAGATCTTTTAAAGCAACTAATCGCTAAGGCTGAAACCTCTGGAGGAGAAGTTTGGCTGCGGCGATGCTTACAAGAGGATTCCCTCTGTTCCAGCAATCCTGCAGAAAGGCGATCTTCTGAAACGGTCTGCGCTGCCTTACTTCCTAGGAGCGCAGAGCCGTCCATTAATGATGTAACTCTGAAGCGCCCTCTAGTGGAAGAAGCTCCGCCCCGCCATCCGGACCGAAGAGATCCAGAAAAGAAAAGAGAAGTTATTCTCCATCTTCTTTTTCCCCAAAACGCAGGAATTTTTATTCAGCTGCGCAGTCGAGCTTGAGGATGAAGGATAAACAACGCAGGAGGCTCCAACCATCTCTGCAATCAACCGACAAGCAAACTGCAAGCAAGCCTTCAACTGTTAGGCTCGAGTCTACTCCGTTTCCAAGTGCTGGTGAGAATCAACCTGCACCCACACTACATAGTGACTGCTTGCAGGGCACTAATACTAACAATGTTAATTTACATTCATCTAATGATTTCTTTGATAGGGATAAGATACAATTATTTAAAGACTTTGTCTCATTCCTATCAAAGAGTGATACTCAAAATAGAGCTGAGTCTGTTTGGTCAGTAATTGACAGCGACTCTGCATCCTTGGTTAATGAGATGCCTAATTTACTGGAGGAGGGTGCACCAACTGTGGGTATAAAAAATAATGAGAAATTTGCTCTCCCAGATATTGAGAATAGTACAGGAATTAAGGAGACGTCTTTAAGAGACGCAATGCCTTGTCAAATTTCTCCACTAGGTTTTCACCTGTCTCATTCGATTAAGGAGAAAATATGGAAAAGAGAATACATAGACTTATTCGCTTTATTGCTATCAGCAAAAGATGTGGTGAAAGCGAAAATAAGGGAGAAGAAGATAGGAAACGTAGTCAACCCCAGAAAAGTTTTTTAAATTGGATTCAGTCTTTTTGTATCTATGCTGCTGTGTTAGGAGAAAAGCAACCAATTCACTGCAGCAGTTTATTCTATCACTTAGACAGTATATTGGAGGCATATAAAAGTTTTGGAGGTACCGCCTGGCTGAATTATGATGAGTCTTACAGACAGAAAATGGCGGTTTATCCCAAATTATCCTGGGGGATAAAGACGTGGGATATGGCTAAACCTAATGTTGTCACAGCGAAATTTTCTTTTTCGTCAGCAACCCATTAGAAAAGGTTTATGCTTCGCCTATAATGAATCGACTTGTAGATGGCAATAAAACAGCAAGTATAAACATGAATGCAGTTTCTGTTCAGGGAATCACTCTATATCCAAGTGTTATAAAAACATGGATACCCCAATAAAGAGTCAAATAGAACTGGTGACTCCTTTGAGGCTACCAAGAATCTTACTTTGTTTAAGGCATTATCCAAACAGGCTGATAGCGCAACTCCTAATTGAAAGTTTTTCAAATGGATTTTATGTTCCTAGTTTCAGTGGTTCTGGTTGTTCAATTGTTGAGAATGCTAAATCGGTTCTACTTAATAAAAAGATAGTTCAGGAAAAAATTGACAAGGAAATTTCTGAAAATAGGGTTGCTGGTCCTTTTTTACACCCACCATTCAAAAACTTCAGAATATCCCCACTTGGCATCGTTCCAAAAAGGAGATTAATAGTTATCGATTAATTCACACAATTTGTCATTTCCAAAGGATTTTTCTTTAAATGATATGATAGACAAAAATATGACTTCTGTTCATTACGCTTCATTTGATCTGGCCTTATCTTTACTACGAAAAGCAGGAAAAAATGCACTTATGTCTAAGACAGACATCAAGTCTGCTTTTCATTTACTCCCCATTAATCCTATTGGTTATAATTCTTTAGGATTTTATTTCAACGGTAAATATTATTATGATAAGGCTCTACCAATGGGGTTTTCGCTTTCCTGCTTCTACTTTGAAGCGTTTTCCACTTTTTTGCACTGGCTACTGGAAGAACATTACGGCTTGGGTTACATAATACACTATCTTGATGACTTCCTATTCATTGGAAAAGAGGGTACAGCAGATTGCATTAACCTTTCGTACACATTTAGGAATATTACGGAATTTTTGAATATACCGTTGGCCGAGGAAAAAACGGTATACCCAACTAAAAGTTTAAAATTCCTAGGAATTTTTGTGGATACTGAAAAGATGGAATTCAAGATTCCAGATGAAAAAATTGAGGACATAAGAGACAAGCTATACGAATTTCTTAGGCACAAAAAGACAACCCTTAAACATTTACAATTAGTTTTAGGTTCCTTGAATTTTATAGCTAGAATTATACCAATGGGACGCATTTTTTCCAAAAGGCCGCTACTGCTGGTGTAAAAATCCATATGACCATGTCAGACTAAATAAGCAGCTTAAAGAGAATATTTGTATTTGGTTAACTTTCCTGGCAGAGTTCAATGGCAGGACCATTTGGCAGCAGGAGTTCATAGACTCGGATGCTTTACAGTTATCTACTGATGCTGCTGCATCCGTAGGTTATGGAGCCTGCTTTAGTACCCATTGGTCAGCTGAAATTTGGCCTAAAAAATGGATGGACAGACCATTTATGAAAAACATCAATTTTTTGGAACTTTTTCCAGTCCTTGTAGCTAGAGATGAGCGAACACCTGGATGTTCGGGTTCGAGAGGTTCGGCCGAACTTCCGGAAAATGTCCGGGTTTGTGATCCGAACTCAACCCGAACTTCATCCCGAACCCCATAGAAGTCAATGGGGACCCGAACTTTTGGGCACTAAAAATGCTGTAAAAGACACCCAGAGGGATAATATACCGCAATAAACGCATTGCGATTACAACTTTGAGCTAACGATCACCATGGGAACGCCTCCTCCAGTTGAATGTACTGTCGGATCTGAGAATTAAGTTGAAATCGCAATGCGATTCTTATATATTTGCTTAATCGCATTGCGATTTCAACTTAGCATTGCTAAATAATTCCATCCATATCGTTAACTTACTGAGTCAGTAAGTTAACGAATATGGATGGAATTATTTAGCAATGCTAAGTTGAAACGGCAATGCGATTAAGCAGATATATAATAATCGCATTGCGATTTCAACTTAATTCTCACATCCGACAGTACATTCTACTGGAGGAGGCTTTCCCATGGTGATCGGTAGCTCAAAGTTGTAATCGCAATGCGATTAAGCAATACATAAGAATCGCATTGCGATTCCAACTTTTTAGTACTCAACTTTTAAAATCGTACACCACTTTAAGTTCCAAAGTTGCAATCGCTGCTCGAATAGAACTTAAAGCTGTCTCTTAGTCAGTTTTAGTATTGGTGTGTTGTAATAGAAGTTACATTCGTACGCGAATATAACTTAGAGCAATACAGTCAACTTTACACTGTTAGTTTTATTATCGCGATAATACAACTATTCAAGAATCGTGTACGTGCGTCTGTACGTGTGTGCGTTACCTCGGACACTATTCTATTTTGCCAGCCACAGCTGAAACCACTGATTTATGGTATTGATATTTTGGCAATTGAATTTAACCCCAGAAAATAATCTATCCTTTGCCAGACAGCAGACAGTATTATACTTGTCTAGCCAAAGCTGGAACACCAGATTTAGGGGATTGGTATTTGGGCAATTGTATTTAACCCCTTAATAAAATATAGAAATTTCTTTCCTGAGTTTCTAGGGGTGACAATTAGCACAGCCAAGCCCCTGATGTAGGATATAGCAAAAAAAAAAACTAGTATTGATGGATTGATGGACTTGGTGGCAGCTTCTTCTGGCGCACCACAAGTCACAAAATGGCCGCTGATCAACCCAGAAAATAAGTGACAGAAAAACGCTCTGTGCAGCCTAAAAACCAGCGAGCAAGTAACTAGCAGAAGTTCAATGATTCTCATCTGTAAATTGATCCGTTCATTAGGTGCTGTTGCTGACTTTAACCTGCCTAATCTCGCCCTGATAGAAGCTGCGTCTTCTCCCTACACTAATCAGAGCAGTGTGACGTGCGGCGCTACGTGACTCCAGCTTAAATAGAGGCTGGGTCACATGCTGCACTTGCCAATCACAGCCATGCCATTAGTAGGCATGGCTGTGATGGGCTCTTAGGGCAAGAAGTAAAATGCTAACTGATTGGCTGCTGTGCAGCCCTTCAGAAAGCGGGAAGAAATCGACGAACACCGGACCCGAACCCGAACTTTTTTGAAAATGTCCGGTTCGGGTCCGTGTTCCGGACACCCCAAAATTCGGTACGAACCCGAACTATTCTCGAACTGTTCGCACAACACTACTTGTAGCCTTAACTATCTGGGTTGACAATTTTAGAAATAGACAGATTCTTTTACATTCAGATAACAAGGGCGTGGTCTTTTCCATAAATTGTCAGTCTGCTCAGTCTCCAGCTGTGCTTGTTTTATTGAGGCACATAGTATTGCTCTGTTTGCGCAACAATATATGGTTGAAAGCCAAATATATCGAGGGTAGGAATAACTTTATAGCTGACTCTCTGTCCCGGCAGAACATCGATTTGTTCAGAAGAATCGTCCCAGATGCAGACAAGTACGGGACTCCCTGTCCGGAAATTCTATGGAACTTGACTCAGAATATTTAGGAGGACTTTTGCAGAATTCATTGTCAAAAACAACTTGGGCTGCTTATTCAGCTGCATGGTTTAATTGGCAACAATTTTGCTTGGCCAATAACATGGACTATAAGAAAGGGGATTCTGTTGATTTGTTATTTTTCATTCAGAAATTATTAAAGGAAGGTAGGAGAGGAGACTATATTCAAAAGATTATTTATGGTATTTCCTTTTTCAAAAAATGCTTAATATCACTCCATTTTCAGATAATTTGTTAGCTAAACAATTATTAAAAGGTTCAAAAAGAACTACAAAGGAGATTATTAGGACCAGACCATTATCTTTGGAAAATTTAAAAACTTTTGGACTACTTACCTTTTATTTGTTCTTCCTGTTATGAGGTCTCCTTGTTTAAAGCGGCTTATTTAATTTCCTTTTTCGGTGCTCCGCGGATAAGTGAAGTCACATCTGCAAATAGAATATCGGCAGCGCCATTACTTTTAAAGGATTTTAGAATTCATAAGAACAGAATTAGTATCCTCATTAGAAAATCTAAGACGGACCAGTTAGGTATAGGTTCTTGGTGTCATCTTAATAGATTTTATTTGGAAGAGTTATGCCCAGTAATAGCCATGGAAGAGTGGATACAAAAGAGGGGTGTTGCCGATGGCCCTTTATTCCTACACTTAGATAATATCCCTCTCACTAAATAACAATCTAATTTTGTTTTAACAAAATGCAAAGTGCATTTTAACCTGATCGGCGAAAAAATGTCTGCCCATTCCTTCAGGATAGGCGCTGCACTTATGCTCATGAATTGGGACTAAATGCAAGGGATATAAAAAGGATTGGTAGACGGAAGTCCAATAGATACAAAATTTATGTAAGACCTGATTTATTATGTTAATCTTTTGCAGATATAAAGATTGTATGGATAATAGGAAACTAATTAGTGGACGCAGCTTATGACCGTTATTTCCTCGGAAAATTTAGGTTTTGGTAACAGTGTCTTGGTTTTTGGAAGAGTATTTTAAACACAAGTTAATTGAATTGTATTCGCTCTGTTGTTCTCTTACAGTTATTTGGCCCTTGCCTGATTTAGTTATTTTTTCACGTAGGAGCTGAATACATTGGCAAAGTGGGCACGCATCTCCTCATAAAAGATATGAAAGAGACATTCTTAACGGTGCAAACATTATTACCTTCGGCAAAATTGGCTTATTCTGAAATTGTTCCGAAGTGGGAGTGGAAATATAAACAGTTGTCTTTTATGGATAAAATAAGAATTAGAATCAATAAAAACATGGAGAAATTCTTGGCGTCGCACAGTAAGCTCTCATACAGACACATTGAGTTAGAAGGTTATACAGAAGGTCTTTACGTCAAGAGTAAATCTTCTTTGTCTTCAATTGGGTTGGACATTCTTAATGTAGGTTTTCAGAACTTGATTGAAAAAGGCTGCGGTACGGTGTGTGCTATTTAGCTTTGCTATATGGCACTTTGGGGAGTAAATAGTCACTTTTAGTGGACTATATATAATTGATTATTATTCAAAGTCAACTGCAATTATATTAAAGGGTAAAAATTTAATGACTTTTTATCTGCAAGGTACTGTGCCACCCTATATGAGTGGTAGGCAATGGGCACAGTACAGTCTGTGGGCCTGACACTCACTGGCAGGCAACTACAATTATATTAAAGGGTAAAAATTAGATGACTTTTTTATCTGCAAGGTACTGTGCCACCCTATATGAGTGGTGTGCACACAGTACAGTCTGTGGGCCTGCGGCCTCTCACACACGAGCAGGCAACTGCAATATATATATATAGAAAAAATAATTAAAAGCAGACTAATGTACCAGGCCTAAAAAGGGCATTTTGGGGTGCTGTCAGGATGCTGTCCTGACAGCAGATGGCCCCTTTCACACGAGCGAGTTTTCTGCACGGGTGCAATGCGTGACGTGAACGCATAGCATCCGCACTGAATCCTGACCCATTCATTTTAATGGGTCTGTGTACATGAGCGTTTATTTTCACGCATCACTTGTGCGTTGCATGAAAATCGCAGCATGTTCTATATTCTGCGTTTTTCACGCAGCCCTAGCCCAATAGAAGTGAAGTGAATGGAGCTGCTTGAAAACGCATTGCATCCGCAAGCAAGTGTGGGTGCATTGTGTTTTTCACTGATGGCTGCTTGGAGATGTTGTTTGTAAACCTTCCGTTTTTTTATCACGCGCATGAAAAACGCATCAAGGCTTTGCCTGTGAAATTGCAGTTTTCACTGAACGCATCTGCAACGCATCGGGACCTAAGGCCCCATTCACACATCCGCAATTTTTGTCCCCATCCATTCCGCAAATCTGCGGAATGGATGCGGACACATTCTTTGTGAATGGGGCCGGACGTGATGTGGAGAGCACACTATGTGCTCTCCTCTTCCGCATTTGCAGAGCCACGGCCCCGAACTTCCGGGTTTCGGCCCCGAAACATCCGGCCGCGGCCCTGCAAAAGATAGAGCAGGTCCTTTTCTTGTCCGCAGCCTGCGGACAAGAATAGGCATCTCTATGGGGAGTGACGGAATGATGTGTTGCGGATACACAATTTGCGGATACGCAGCACACTACAGACGTGTGAATGGGGCCTAATCCGGACATGCTCGTGTGAAAGAGGCCGATGAGTCTTTGAGAACTGGAGTGGACACAGAACACTGGCCTAGCTAACACTTTCCCTATTAATTCAGCAGCAGCACTCTCCCTGCTCTAACTAACACTGCAGCTTCAGAATGAATCTAAGATGGATGCTGTCCTTGCTTTTTGATAGGAGGTGGGATGGTCTGGGAGGGAGGGTATGCTGATTGGCTGGAATGTGTCTGCTGACTGTGAGGTACAGGGTCAAAGTTTGCTCAATGATGACATATAGGGGGCGAATCGAACATTGCATATTTTCGCCCGCCGCGGCGCACGCGAATATACGATGTTCGCCGGGAACTGTTCGCCGGCAAATAGTTTGGGACATCTCTAGTTAACAGTTAAACAAAACTCAATATTGATTACCCTGATCCTGCAGTTTACAGAAACACCCCATATGTGGTCGTAAACTGCTGTATGAACACACGGCAGGGTTCAAAAGGAAAGGCGCATAATATTGTTTTTGGAGGGCAGGTTTTGCTGGAATGGTTTTCGGGTACTCCATTTTAAAAACTGCACCCCTCAAATAAGGGGTGCAGTGAGCTATAGGACTCAAAAAGTGTTTCAAAGAATTGAAAAATACTTGAGTATTGAGTATATGAGTGACATTACGGCAGTGAGGAGGGGCTTTGGGAAAGGGAGGAGGAACTGGTTGGGGGCGACCCAGGCAGGGCCGGTGCAAGGATTTTTGCCGCCCTAGGCAAAAGAAAAGTTTGCTGACCCCCCATGTGACATCACAATGCCCCACCCATATGATCTGCCATATTACAGGGGTTCTGCAGTTTATTTAAACTGATCGCAGGGGTCCGACACCTGGGACCCCTGCCAATCAGCTGTTTGAGAAGACAGCTGTGCTGGCAGTAGCGCCTCAGCCTTCTCGCAGTGACGTCACGATTAGTATCATTGGCCTGGGTGGGGCTAAGCTTCATTCAAGTGAACAAAGCTTAACCCTGCCCAGGCCAGTGATACTAGTCGTGACGTCACTGCGCCTGCGGTAAACAGCGAGAAGTGCCGCGGTGCTCCTGCAGCGCCGCTGCCTTCTCAAACAGCTGATCGGCGGGGGTCCCGGGTGTCAGACCCGGCCGATCAGATGCTGATGATCTATCCAGAGGATAGATCATCAGTTGTAACAAACTGCAGAACCCCTTTAACTAACGCCAGTTCTCTCTCCACCCCACCCCCCTTGTCCTTCTCTCCTCCCTCTTGTCATTCTTCACACTCCCCACTTGTCATTCTTCCCCCTTGTCATTCTCTCCCCCTTGTCATTCTTCCTCCCCCACTTATCATTCTCTCCCCCTTGTCATTCTTCACACCCCCTTGTCATTCCCTTTCTCCCTTGTCATTCTCTCTCCCCTCTCCTTTGTCATTCTCTGTCCCCTCTTTTATTCTCCCCCTTATTCTCTTTCCCCTCTTTTATTCTCCCCCTCCCCTTGTCATTCTCTTTCTCTTCCCCCACCCCCATAGTGTAGCGCGGCCGAGCTCTTTATGCTCCACGGGTACAGGAGCTTTCGTTTCCTGTACCCGAGGGGACTGACATGAAGTGCACACTGTGTGCGCACTTCATGTCAGTTCGGCCGGGTACAGGAGACAGATGCTCCTGTACCCGCGGACCTTAAAGAGCTTGGCCACGCTACAATGGAGTGACAGGAGGGAGCGCTGAGCGCTTCCCTCCTGTCAGCTCCTCTGTTCATGCTGCGCCCGGGCAGTGCTGCAGCCGCCTGAGGCTCAATTCAGAGCGCTCGGGCGGCTGCAGCATGAGGCGGGGCCGGCGCTCCTAGCAGCACCCCTTCCCAAGGGGCGCTCTACGCGGCTGCCTATTCCGCGTATAGGACACGCCGGCCCTGGACCCAGGCAACGGAGCAATTCACTGTACATCATCTAGAGTGCCACAGGGAGGAGATGCAGAAAGCAAGTCTTGCCCTAAAGGAATTCCTCTTTGAAAAAGCCCAGCATAATTTATTCTTTAAGGGGCAAAAACATTTTGTAGAATCTGGCCGACCAGGCAGATTACTTACTAGAATCATTGCTCAACAAGACAATAAAAAAAAGGATATTACCTCAATCTTTGGAGTTAACGGAGAGTCTGTTAGTAACCCGGAGGGAATCAGAACTATCTTTTTAGATTATTTTTCCCAACTATATAGGTCAATTAAGACCATATGTATTAAATCTATGGATCAATATTTGGATACTGTTTGTCTTCCGATGCTAACAGACTCCCAGAGGACTTTTTTGGATAGGGATGTGTCACTACAAGAGATTCAAGGGGCACTCAAGATGATTTCAGGAAACTCTGCTCCGGGCCTGGATGAAACTCTGCTCCGGGCCCTTACGAATTCTATCGAAAATACGGCGCTATTATTTTACCATCTCTTGTAGAGGTTTTTGCTCAGGCAGTGCAGGGAGGTGTTCTCCCCAACTCAATGGTGGAAACACTGATAGTGTTAATTCCAAAAAAAGATAAAGATCGACGGGAATTGGATTCTTACAGACCAATTTCCTTATTAAATACTGATGTTAAATTACTCTCCAAGGTCCTTGCTAATAGACCCTCTAAAGTTATCACGTCTGTTATTCATCCTGATCAAAATGGATTTATGCCTGGGAGAGGCACACATTACAATTTACATCGTCTCTTTGCCAACACTCAGTCTCCGGCGGATGGTTCCCGCTCCATCCTGTCTCTGGATGCCACTAAGGCCTTTGACAGGCTGGAGTGGGGGTTCCTTTGGAGAGTGATGGTAAGAATGGGATTTGGCCCAAGATTTATTATGATGATACAGCTGTTATATAAATCCCTGTGGCTAGACTGAGGATCAATGACGTGCTGACAGGGAGCTTTTCATTGGAAAGAGGAACCCGTCAGGGATGTCCTCTTTCCCGCTCCTTTCAATATTTACATTGAGCCCCTGGCAGCCAAGGTTAGACAAGATGCGAGGATGCTGGGGTTTGGAGTTATGGGAATAGAGGATCGAATTTCCCTATATGCCGATGATGTTTTGTTTTTATACAACAGTCAGAAAACACACTACCTCGGGTGATGGAGATTGTCAATGCTTATAGTGAGGTCTCGGGCCTGGAAGTTAATTGGGCAAAAACTTGCCTTTTACCGTTGGATGAATTATTTATCGAAACCAGAGTCCATGGTTTGAATCTCTCTGAGTCATTGAAGTACTTGGGGATTACGGTGACTGCAAAAAGTACAAGACTATATACAGCTTAATTTGATACCAGTATTGTCGAAAATTAGATCAAAAATTAAGGTATGGCAGAAAATTCCGCTTACAAGAGCAGATAGGATTTCTTTAATTAAAATGGTGGTACTCCCCAAGTGCTTTATGTTCTCCGAAACTCCCCATTTGGATTGAGGATAAATTCTTCAAACTGATAGAAAGAATGATTAATGACTTATTATGGGGAGAAAACTTGTGAGATTGAAGGTGGACTATTTTTCCATGTTGTATGAGCAGGGAGGCCTAAATCTTCCGCATTTCAAGGGATGTTTTGTTGCCTCACAGTTATGTTTTTTAACGACTACAAAAATAGTCCCCTATGTATCAAATTAGTAACAGAAGCAGGCTTCTTAGATTTTTGTACTCTATTGGAGTCCAGTTATTTATCTAAGAATCTACGAGATTATACCTTCTTTTCCAGTTTGTGTATATAAGCTTGGAGGATGATTAGGAAATGGTGTAAAGTTACTGCATCACTGATCTGCACTCCAATATGGCATAATAAAAGGTTCCACACTCTTTTGAACTTGGAGGCTAGCCATTACTGGAGGACAAAAAATATTCACTATCCCAGTCAAGTGGTAAAAAATTGGCAAATTTTGTCTCTTTTGGAACTTACTCAAAAGGAAAATTTGGGCGAGATAGCATGGTACCCATATTCAGTTATGTTTTGCACTTTCTTCTATTTCAGATAGGCACTTTTTCAACATAGAAGCTCCACTTTTTCTTCATAAGCTACTACTAGAAAGAGGAACACACACGAAAGTTAAAATTTCACATTGTTATAAACACTTAATTAGATTTTATTTCTCTGAACGCCACTCTCCAGGACAAAAAGCCTGGACTACTACACTTGAAAATTTTGTTCCACTGTTATGGGAAAATATTTTGAAGAATATGACCTATCTTTCACATAACTTTAACCACACTGTAGTACAGTTTAATATTATTCATAAGATATACATAACACCACTGTGGTTACAAAAGAGAGGCTTCAGGACTAGAGATGAGCGAACACCTGGATGTTCGGTTCGAGAGGTTCGGCCGAACTTCCGGAAAATGTCCGGGTTCGTGATCAGAACTCAACCCGAACTTCATCCCGAACCCAAACCCCATAGAAGTCAATGGGGACCCGAACTTTTGGGCACTAAAAAGCCTGTAAAAGAATCCCGGAAAGGGCTAGAGGGCTGCAAAAGGCAGCAAAATGTAGGTAAATCCCCTGCAAACAAATGTAGATAGGGAAATGAATTAAAATAAAATAAAATAAATAAAAATTAACCTGTAAAAGACACCCAGAGGGATAATATACCGCAATAAACGCATTGCGATTACAACTTTGAGCTAACGATCACCATGGGAACGCCTCCTCCAGTAGAATGTACTGTCGGATCTGAGAATTAAGTTGAAATCGCAATGCGATTCTTATATATTTGCTTAATCGCATTGCGATTTCAACTTAGCATTGCTAATAATTCCATCCATATCGTTAACTTACTGAGTCAGTAAGTTAACGAATATGGATGGAATTATTTAGAATTAGCAATGCTAAGTTGAAACGGCAATGCGATTAAGCAGATATATAATAATCGCATAATCGCGTTCGAATAGAACTTAAAGCTGTCACTTAGTCAGTTTTAGTATTGGTGTGTTGTAATAGAAGTTACATTCGTACGCGAATATAACTTAGAGCAATACAGTCAACTTTACACTGTTAGTTTTATTATCGCGATAATACAACTATTCAAGAATCGTGTACGTTTGTCTGTACGTGTGTGCGTTACCTCGGATCGGATCGAGAGAGACGAGAGTGGAGATTCGTGACTGTCCCAGCGATTATGGCGAAAAGTAATTTCTCTAAAGAAGAGCTGGATTTCTTAATAACTGTAAGTAAAAAGTAATTGAACTTAGTTAGTGTGTAATTCAGTAATGTGATTTAAACTTATTTATTAATGATTTTTATTAGCCAAGAAGCCTGCAGGCCTTCACTGATCTCATAACTGCCTTACACTGTTACATGTCCTACTGCTTGGTGACATAAACTCATCACAGACTTTAGCAGACTGCACAACTACATGAGTGATTAGTGAAAGACACTGTTAAAGGGGTGGCAATGTTCAAGTCACTTTTAAAGGGATGACGATGTTCAAGTCACTTTTAAAGGGATGGCGATGTTCAAGTGACTTTTAAAGGGGCGGCAATATTCAAGTCACTTTTAAAGGGATCGCAATGTTCAAGTCAGTTTTAAAGGGATGGCGATGTTCAAGTGACTTTTAAAGGGCGGCAATATTCAAGTCACTTTTAAAGGGATCGCAATGTTCAAGTCACTTTTAAAGGGATGGCGATGTTCAAGTCAGTTTTAAAGGGATGGCGATGTTCAAGTCACTTTTAAAGGGGCGGCAATGTTCAAGTCACTTTTAAAGGGATGGAGAATTGGCGATGTTCAAGTCAGTTTTAAAGGGATGGCGATGTTCAAGTCACTTTTAAAGGGCGGCAATATTCAAGTCACTTTTAAAGGGATCGCAATGTTCAAGTCACTTTTAAAGGGATGGCGATGTTCAAGTCAGTTTTAAAGGGATGGCGATGTTCAAGTCACTTTTAAAGGGGCGGCAATGTTCAAGTCACTTTTAAAGGGATGGAGAATTGGCGATGTTCAAGTCAGTTTTAAAGGGATGGCGATGTTCAAGTCACTTTTAAAGGGGCTGCAGTGTTCAAGTCACTTTTAAAGGGGTGGCAATGTTCAAGTCACTTTTAAAGGGATGGCGATGTTCTACTCTTTGACTGTTTTGATATTAAATGTTATTTTTGATGGTTCTTATGACTATGATAACTAATAATTGTATTTTAGAACTGTGGGATTACATGATTTAATTGTTATCTTGCAGGAAATGTTGGAGAAGGGGTACGACCGCAGAAGGTCAAGGGGCGAAAAGCATGCCATAGTGCGGAGAATTGCTTTCCATCTGTGGCAGAAGCATGGGTGCACTCATCGGAAGGATGCGATTCTAAAAAAGTGGTCAGATCTGAAGCGCCACAGGATGGATCTGATCACTAAGATCCGAGATAAATCTTTTCCAGGTACAATACTTATTTGCATAACTGAGCAGATAGATAACAATATGTTGGTGAGAGAAATAAGTATTTTAACCCTTTACAATAAATCACTTAGTACAGTGGTGTTGAACTGATGGGAAAGGGTGCTAAAGGTGGCAATATGAGACCTCTTTCTGGGCCACATATGTTTTTGACTTTACACAGTTGACTTTGGCCCCTGAAGCTTGTCCAAACTCCTCGCACGTCTGGACGAGTGTAGACAACAAGCATCGATCAGGACAATTAGGCCACATGCCCAAATGAAGTCATAGACTCGAATCACTCTTGTTCCCTGGGGAGTGGCCCAACACCCAATAGCAGCAGTGAGTTGAAGCTGAACTTAATCAACGATGCTCAAAGGCAGAGTGCAGGGGGTACCCACAGGGTCCTGGTCCGGCAGGTCAAGGCAGACACTGATGATACTACACTTGATCTAAGCCAAAAGGAGAAGAAAGATAGGTGTAGTTAATTATTATGCCATCCAGACACTACCATAGATTCATTTGTGTACCCTTAACTGTAATTTGGCTTTACTTGTTTATCTTGGCATTTTTAAAAATTTGGTCATCATCATCATTACAGATGCTCCGCTTCCCAAAGTGAGAGCCAAGCTCTCTAAAAAGAAGAAGGCGGTGGAGGTGGAGGAGGAGACAGACCACTCGGACGAGGAGGAGCAGGAAGAGGCAGGGCCATCAGGCTATCGGGCCCATAGCCCACCTGCTGCAGTGGAGGAGGGTGATGACTCTGAGGAGGCAGAAGAGGAGATGGTCACTACCCCCGACAAGAAGGTAAATGGATGATGTGGATATTTTTATTTATTCAGTGTCCCAGAAAGCTAATGTTACGGGTGGGAGTACTGATTTCCATAACGTATCTAACTGCCACATCCATTTTTGGAAGTACGATATAACAAGCATGCAATATATAAATTTTTCTAAGAATATATTTTAACAAACTATATTATTTTTTTAAATGAAGAAAATATAATAAAACAGGCAACAAATAAAGTACAACACATAACAGTAATATAAAAATAAACACTAAAAAGTAATTGATCAACATCAAAACCATTAACGTAACTACTAAGTCAATAACCCAAAACTAAAAGGAACTATTATTAATCCTACCTAAACCAATATATAACAGATTTACATAGTAACATAGTAACATAGTATATAAGACCGAAAAAGACATTTGTCCATCCAGTTCGGCCTGTTTCCTACAAGTTGATCCAGAGGAAGGCAAAAACCCCTGTGAGGCAGAAGCCAATTTTCCTCAGATAAGGGAAAAAATTCCTTCCCGACTCCAATCAGGCAATCAGAATAACTCCCTGGATCAACGACCTCTCTCTAGTAGCTATAGCCTGTAATATTATTACACTCCAGAAATAAATCCAGTCCCCTCTTGAATTCCTTTATTGTACTCACCATCACCACCTCCTCAGGCAGAGAGTTCCATAGTCTCACTGCTCTTACAGTGAAGAATCCTTTTCTATGTTTGTGTACAAACCTTCTTTCCTCCAGACGCAGAGGATGTCCCCTTGTCACAGTCACAGTCCTGGGGATAAATAGATGATGGGACAGATCTCTGTACTGACCCCTGATATATTTATACATAGTTATTAGATCTCCCCTCAGTCGTCTTTTTTTCTAAAGTGAATAACCCTAATTTTGATAACCTTTACGGTACTGTAGATCCCTCATTCCAGTTATTACTTTAGTTGCCCTCCTCTGAACCCTCTCCAGCTCTGCTATGTCTGTCTTGTTCACAGGAGCCCAGAACTGTACACAGTACTCCATGTGTGGTCTAACCAGTGATTTTCAAGAAAAAATATCATCTCAGCTTTATATAACAATTAATGATTGTATTTTAATGTACATTTCAAATTTTATTTCATTTATTTTACAGCTGACAACATCATGTTAAAAAAATAAAAACAATGCGAAGGAAGCACCAGCTGCGAATGCAGCAGTTCAGGGAGCAGCAAACCAGGAAGATGAGGCAGCTCAAGATGCAGTTCTCCCACCAAATGCGAGCCATGGAGGAGGCTCATCTTAAGGACATCGATGATCTGCTGGAGGAGCAGAGAAAATTTAAAAATTACCCTAATTTTTTTGGTTATTTTATATATTTATGTTAAAAATAATTATATTTTGTTAAAGATTATTTTATAAAACTATAATGTTAAATCAAATTTATTATGCTTTTGTTTGATTGGAAACAAAGGGTACAGATAGTGTTGCCCATATTAATAATTATTTTTCATTACTGTAATCTTTCAAGGGTTTCAAGTTCAACTGGTTTATGTGCTAGATCTGGTAAGGTTTTTGGTAAGGCTGTAAAACACACCCGAAAGGGCTAGAGGGCTGCAAAAGGCAGCAAAATGTAGGTAAATCCCTGCAAACAAATGTAGATAGGGAAATGATGAGTTAACATAAAATAAATAAAAATTAAACAATATTAATTGGAGTGAGGTCCCATAGCACAGAATCAGGCTTCAAGTCACCCACCAATGGAGAAGGTCACTTACTATTATTTCGACCCCAGCACCCAGACAAAGGAGAGAGGTCCCACAGCAGAGAATCAGGCATCATATCAACCACCACAGGAGTAGGCCACCATTTAGTTACTTTGACCCCTTCACCCAGACAGAGGAGAGAGGTCCCACAGCAGAGAATCAGGCATCATATCAACCACCACAGGAGTAGGCCACCATTTAGTTACTTTGACCCCTTCACCCAGACAGAGGAGAGAGGTCCCACAGCAGAGAATCAGGCATCATATCAACCACCACAGGAGTAGGCCACCATTTAGTTACTTTGACCCCTTCACCCAGACAGAGGAGAGAGGTCCCACAGCAGAGAATCAGGCATCATATCAACCACCACAGGAGTAGGCCACCATTTAGTTACTTTGACCCCTTCACCCAGACAGAGGAGAGAGGTCCCACAGCAGAGAATCAGGCATCATATCAACCACCACAGGAGTAGGCCACCATTTAGTTACTTTGACCCCTTCACCCAGACAGAGGAGAGAGGTCCCACAGCAGAGAATCAGGCATCATATCAACCACCACAGGAGTAGGCCACCATTTAGTTACTTTGACCCCTTCACCCAGACAGAGGAGAGAGGCTCCACAGCAGAGAATCAGGCATCATATCAACCACCACAGGAGTAGGCCACCATTTAGTTACTTTGACCCCTTCACCCAGACAGAGGAGAGAGGTCCCACAGCAGAGAATCAGGCATCATATCAACCACCACAGGAGTAGGCCACCATTTAGTTACTTTGACCCCTTCACCCAGACAGAGGAGAGAGGCCCCACAGCAGATATTCAGGCATCATATCAACCACCACAGGAGTAGGCCACCATTTAGTTACTTTGACCCCTTCACCCAGACAGAGGAGAGAGGTTCCACAGCAGAGAATCAGGCATCATATCAACCACCACAGGAGTAGGCCACCATTTAGTTACTTTGACCCCTTCACCCAGACAGAGGAGAGAGGCCCCACAGCACATATTCAGGCATCATATCAACCACTACAGGAGTAGGCCACCATTTAGTTACTTTGACCCTTCACCCAGACAGAGGAGAGAGGCCCCACAGCAGAGAATCAGGCATCATATCAACCACCACAGGAGTAGGCCACCATTTAGTTACTTTGACCCCTTCACCCAGACAGAGGAGAGAGGTTCCACAGCAGAGAATCAGGCATCATATCAACCACCACAGGAGTAGGCCACCATTTAGTTACTTTGACCCCTTCACCCAGACAGAGGAGAGAGGCCCCACAGCAGATATTCAGGCATCATATCAACCACCACAGGAGTAGGCCACCATTTAGTTACTTTGACCCCTTCACCCAGACAGAGGAGAGAGGTTCCACAGCAGAGAATCAGGCATCATATCAACCACCACAGGAGTAGGCCACCATTTAGTTACTTTGACCCCTTCACCCAGACAGAGGAGAGAGGTCCCACAGCAGAGAATCAGGCATCATATCAACCACCACAGGAGTAGGCCACCATTTAGTTACTTTGACCCCTTCACCCAGACAGAGGAGAGAGGTCCCACAGCACATATTCAGGCATCATATCACACACCACAGGAGAAGGCCTCTTTCAGTGACTTAGGCCTTTGGACCCAGACAGAGGAGAGAGGTCAGAGATTAGCTTCATATCCCCCAGCACAGCAGAAGACCGCTTTATTTGACTTAGGCCTCAGCACCCAGACAGAGGACAGAGGTAGCATGGCAGAGGTTATGGCTTTATGTCACCCGATAGTTTAACAGGCCACTTTCATCTAGTTAGGCCCCGGCGCCCAGACAGAGGAGAGTTTCATTCAACTGTGGGTTACATAAAATTTGTATTAAATAAAGAAGTGGCCCGTAGTACAACAAGACATGTTTTAGGCAGTTATTGAGGACTACTCTGCACAAGGGAGGGACAGGTCCTGTGGGATCCATGCCTGGTTCATCTTTATGAACGCCAGCTTGTCCACATTGGCTGTGGACAGGCGGCTGCGCTTGTCAGTAATGACGCCCCGCCGTGCTGAATACGCTGTTCTGATAAAACGCTGGCCGCCGGGCAGGAAAGCACCTCCAAGGCATAACATGCTAACTCTGGCCACGTGGACAATTTTGAAACCCAGAAGTTGAATGGGGCCGAACCGTCCGTCAGTACGTGGAGGGGTGTGCAGACATACTGTTCAACCATGTTAGTGAAATGCTGCCTCCTGCTAACACGTTCCGTATCAGGTGGTGGGGCAGTTAGCTGTGGCGTGGAGACAAAACTTGTCCACATTTCTGCCATGCTAACCCTGCCCTCAGAGGAGCTGGCCGTGATACTGCTGCGTGGGCGACCTCTAGCTCCTCCTCTGCCTTGGCCTTGGCCTTCCACCTGTTCCCCTGTGACAGTTGGGAATGCTCTCAGGAGCGCGTCTACCAGCGTGGCGCTTGTACTCGCAGCATCTTCCTATCACGCTCCAGTGCAGGAAGTAAAGTGGGCACATTGTCTTTGTACCGGGATCCAGCAGGGTGGCCACCCAGTAGTCAGCACACGTTAAAATGTGGGCAACTCTGCTGTCGCTGCGCAGGCACTGCAGCATGTAATCGCTCATGTGTGCCAGGCTCCCCAGAGGTAAGGACAAGCTGTCCTCTGTGGGAGGCGATCGTCATCGTCCACCGTATCCCCCAGCCACGCACTAGTGATGGGCCTGAGCTGTGTGGGCTGCCACCCTGCTGTGAACCTGCTTCATCCTCGTCCTCCTCCACCTCCTCCTCATCCTCCTCGTCCTCCATTAGAGTGCCTTGGCTGGCGACTTGTGAACCTGCCCTCTGCTGCTTCAAAAACCTCCCTCTGAGCTACTTCTAACAGACTGGCCTGAAAGTCTTAGAAACGAGCCCTCCTCCTCCTCCTCCTCCTCCACCTGGGCCACCTCCTCTTCCATCATTGCCCTAAGCGTTTTCTCTAGGAGACATAGAATTGGTATTGTAACGCTGATAACAGTGTCATCGCCACTGGCCATTTTGGTGGAGTACTCAAAGCAGTGCAGCAGGGCACACAGGTCTCGCATGGAGGCCCAATCATTGGTGGTGAAGTGGTGCCGTTCCGCAGTACGACTGACGCGAGCGTGCTGCAGCTGAAACTCCACTATGGCCTGCTGCTGCTCGCACAGTCTCTCCAGCATGTGCAAGGTGGAGTTCCACCGGGTGGGCACGCCGCATATGAGGCGGTGAGCGGGAAGGCCGAGTTCCGCTGTAGCGCAGACAGGCGAGCAGCGGCAGGATGTGAACGCCGGAAGCGCGCACAGACGGCCCGCACTTTATGCAGCAGCTCTGACATGTTGGGGTAGTGGTGAATGAACCTCTGCACCACCAAATTCAGCACATGCGCCAGGCAAGGGATGTGCGTCAAACCGGCTAGTCCCAGAGCTGCCACGAGATTTCGCCCATTATCGCATACCACCAGGCCTGGCTTGAGGCCCACCGGCAGCAACCACTCGTCCGTCTGTTGTTCAATACCCCGCCACAACTCCTGCGCGGTGTGGGGCCTGTCCCCCAAACATAAGAGTTTCAGAATGGCCTGCTGACGCTTACCCCGGGCTGTGCTGAAGTTGGTGGTGAAGGTGTGTGGCTGACAGGAGGAGCTGGTGGAAGCAGTGGAGGAGGAAGCCGAGTAGGAGGAGGAGGCTACAGGAGGCAGAGAATGATGCCCTGCGATCCTAGGTGGCGGAAGGACGTGCGCCAAGGAACTCTCCGCCTGGGGCCCAGCCGCCACTACATTCACCCAGTGTGCAGTTAGTGAGATATAGCGTCCTTGGCCGTGCTTACTGGTCCACGTATCTGTGGTTAGGTGGACCTTGGCACAAATGGCGTTGCGCAGTGCACACTTGATTTTATCAGACACTTGCATGTGCAGGGAAGGCACGGCTGTCTTGGAGAAGTAGTGGCGGCTGGGAACCACATACTGGGGGACAGCCATGGCCATCAGCTGTTTGAAGCTGTCTGTGTCCACCAGCCGGAATGACAGCATTTCAAAGGCCAGTAGTTTAGAAATGCTGGCATTCAGGCCAAGGGCTCGAGGGTGACTAGGTGGGAATTTGCGCTTCCTCTCAAAGGTTTGAGAGATGGAGAGCTGAACGCTGCTGTGTGAAATAGTGGAGACGCAAGGTGACGGTGGCGGTGGTGGTGGTGGTGTCGGTGGCACATCCTCTGTTTGCTGCTCGGCAGGTGGCAACATTCCTCTCGAGGCGGAAGCCGAGGCAGCAGCGGTAGAGGGAGCAGGGGAGCCTGAGCGGGTTCATTTTTTTGAGGTGTGCACTCCACTGCAGTTCATGCTTTGCATGTAGATGCCTGATCATGCAGGTGGTGCTCAGGTTAAGAACGTTAATGCCTCGCCTCAGGGTCTGATGGCACAGCGTGCAAACCACTCTGGTCTTGTCCTCAGCACATTGTTTGAAGAAGTGCCATGCCAGGGAACTCCTTGAAGATGCCTTTGGGGTGCTGGGTCCCTGTTGGCACTGGCCAATAGCAGGCGAACTCTCGGGACGGCGGGTGTTCTGCTTTTGCCCCCTGCTCCCTCTTTGGCTTCGCTGTTGTCTCGGTCTCACCACTGCCTCTTCCTCTGAACTATTTAAGTCAGCGGCACGACCTTCAGTCCATGTGGGGTCTAAGACCTCATCGTCCTCTGCATCGTCTTCCACCCAGTCTTCCTCCCTGACCTCCTCCTGTTCAGTCTGCACACTGCAATAAGACGCGGCAGTGGGCACCTGTGTTTCGTCATCATCAGACACTCGGTCACTCTGCTGTGGTGGTATTCCCATGTCCTCATCATCTGGATACATAAGTGGTTGTGCGCCAGTGCATGGTATGTCTTCCACCGCTAGGAAGGGCTAGGTGGACGCTCCTGGGAACCCCTGCCAGCAGAGTCTTCAAACAGAAGAAGAGACTGCTGCATAACTTGAGGCTCGGACAGTTTCCCTGATATGCATGGGGGTGATGTGACAGACTGATGGGCTTGGTTTTCCGGTGCCACCTGTGCGCTTCCGCAGAAGACTGGGCGGAAGACAATGTGGTGAACGTGCTGGAAGCACTGTCGGCCACCCAATCGACTAATGCCTGTACCTGCTCAGGCCTTACCATCCTCATAACGGCATTGGGCCCCACCAAATATCGCTGTAAATTCTGCCGGCTACTTGAGGGAGTTGGTTCACTACTTTGTGCGCCTGAGGCCGAACGGCCACGTCCTCTGCCAGCAACAGAGACTCCACGGACCCCACCACGACCGCGGCCCTCGTCCCTTAATAGAATGTTTTCTCATTGTTGCGATTCAACTCGCACCACAATAAAATATATTATTTTTAGCCCCAAAATTCACACACTGGAAGATATACCGTAATTCCTTTTTCCGGTATTAATTACAAGAAAACTGCTGCAAATTGGACACCAGAATTTTTTAAATGCTACTTATGTTAAATGAATTCCCACAGTGGGAGAAGTATTTCCTTTTACAGGAGTAACAACGTGCGGCGTACTATTTCGGGTGTCACCAACACCAGATTGATTAAATTGGCCTTTTGGAACCAAAATGACAACACTGGACACTATAATGCCTTTTTCTGGTATTAATTACAAGAGGACTGCTGCAAATTGGACACCAGAATTTTTAACATGCTACTTATGTTAAATGAATTCCCACAGTGGGAGAACTATTTCCTTTTACAGGAGTAACAACGTGCGGCGTACTATTTCGGGTGTCACCAACACCAGATTGATTAAATTGGCCTTTTTGGAACCAAAATGACAACACTGGACACTATAATGCCTTTTTCTGGTATTAATTACAAGAAGACTGCTGCAAATTGGACACCAGAATTTTTAAATGCTACTTATGTTAAATGAATTCCCACAGTGGGAGAACTATTTCCTTTTACAGGAGTAACAACGTGCGGCGTACTATTTCGGGTGTCACCAACACCAGATTGATTAAATTGGCCTTTTGGAACCAAAATGACAACACTGGACACTATAATGCCTTTTTCTGGTATTAATTACAAGAAGACTGCTGCAAATTGGACACCAGAATTTTTAAATGCTACTTATGTTAAATGAATTCCCACAGTGGGAGAACTATTTCCTTTTACAGGAGTAACAACGTGCGGCCTACTATTTCGGGTGTCACCAACACCAGATTGATTAAATTGGCCTTTTTGGAACCAAAATGACAACACTGGACACTATAATGCCTTTTTCTGGTATTAATTACAAGAAGACTGCTGCAAATTGGACACCAGAATTTTTTAAATGCTACTTATGTTAAATGAATTCCCACAGTGGGAGAACTATTTCCTTTTACAGGAGTAACAACGTGCGGCCTACTATTTCGGGTGTCACCAACACCAGATTGATTAAATTGGCCTTTTTGGAACCAAAATGACAACACTGGACACTATAATGCCTTTTCTGGTATTAATTACAAGAGGACTGCTGGTATTTCAGAACACCGGAATTTTTAAAATGCTCGTTTTGGTACATAAATTGCCCACACTGGGAGAATATTGCTAACCTTTACAGTATTATTTACTGAAGGAGTGCTTCTTCTGGTCTAACACCAGAATTATGTTTGTTACAGGAAAGATTTTTTTAATTTATATTTCTGGCAAAAAAAAAAAATTAATTTCTGGCTGACAGTATTGGACCTGGCTGTAGTGACACTGGCTAGCCTAGCTGGAACAGCACATTCATGGGATTTGCTATCCAAGTGGGTTACTTTCAGTTTCACCACTGATATATTAAATATATTGGCAGTTAGTAGGGGTGACACAAGCACAGCCAAACCCCTGATGTAGTATATCTATGAAAAAATCGACTATTACATGAGATTAATGGACGCTGTGGCAGCTTTTGCTGTAGCACCACAAGTCCCAAAATGGCCGCCGCCTATCAGCCCAGTAACATGTGCCAGAAAATGGTCTGCCCAGCCAGAAAAAAAATTGACTTTGACTGAGCAGCTGAATCGCTGTTGTTCTGTGTCACAGGAGTAGATTTTTCAATTCTTTGGAGCTTTTCTTTGGACTCTGTGGCAGCTTGAGCTGGCCCACCACAGGTCCCAAAATGGCCGCCGCCGGTCAGCCCAGTTACATGTGCCGGTAAAAATCGATCTGGCCAGTGTAAAAAAATAAACTTTCAGTGAACAGCTCAGCTGAGTTGTTCTGATGCACAGGTTTAGATCATTCACTTCTTATCAGGTTTTCTTCCTCAATTATCCCTGCCTATCTCGCCCTCACAGCAGCTGCATCTATCCCTGGTCTAATCACAGCGGGAGTGAGCACATCGCGACGTGCGCACAAGCTTATAAAGAGGCTGAGTCACATGCTGCACTTGGCCAATCACAGCCTTGCCAATAGTAGGCATGGCTGCGATGGCATCTTAGGGCAAGTAGTATGATGCATGTTGATTGGCTGCTTTGCAGCCTTTCAAAATGCGCCACAAAAATGACGAACTACAAAACCGAACCCGAATTTTTATGAAAATGTTCGGGTTCGGGTCGTGTCACTGAACACCCCAAAATTCTGTACGGACCGGAACTATTCTCGAAATGTACGCTCAACAACACAACACTAGTGCTATTCGTATCCCACTCTTAGTTCTAATCGCATTCGATTTTAACTTATGCTTTTTTGACAGGCATCGCATTCTATTTGATGCCTGGCAAAAAAAAAAATGCATAAGTTAACATCGAATGCGATTAGAACTTAATAGTGGGATACGAATAGCACTGCGTGCTAGAACAGCACGCACACGATTATTCAAATTTTGTATTATCGCGATACAAAACCAAACAGTAAAGTTAAAATCGAATGCAATTAGAACGTGTAGTGTGATGCGATTTATTTGAGTTCTAAGAATCGCATTGCGATTTCTGCTTCAGCCGGATTCCGTGCTAGTATGGAGCGTCTACATCACCATGGGAAAAATGCTAGAATGTACTGTCGGATTTGAGAAGTTGAAATCGCAATGCGATTAAGCAAATATATAAGAATCGCATTGCGATTTCAACGTAATTCAAACATCCTACAGTACATTCTACTGGAGGAGGCGTTCCCATGGTGATCGGTAGCTCAAAGTTGTAATCGCAATGCGATTTCAGCTTTAAGCCTGTACTATTCTGCTATATAGTACTTTCAAAATGCGCCGAGAGAACATGCCGAACTCCGAACTCGAACCCGAACTTTTTTGAAAATGTCCGGGTTCGGGTCCGTGTCACGGACACCCCAAAGTTCGGTACGAACCCGAACATTCTCGAACTGTTCGCTCAACACTATTCAGGACTTCTTTTAATTGTCTGCGTTGTGACTGCCCTGGTGCTGATCACTTACACATGTTCTGGGATTGTCCTCCAGTGAAGGAGTACTAGCATTTGGTTCAAACAACTTTAATACAAAAACTCCAAATTCAGATTCCTTTTGTGCCTTAAGTATGGATCTTGGGGGATTTTTCTGAGATAGCCTGTCAGTCTTCTAAACTTCTCTTTTTGGTTAAAGTGTCCTTCTTAGCTAGGCTTATTATTTCTTGATTGTGGTTTGCATCTCTCCCCCCAGAGCATCGAACATGGCTAAATCTGGTTAATAAAATTAAAAAGTATGAACAGATGTTGTATAAACAAAGAGGTTCTAATGAAAAATTCATTAAGATATGGAACTGGTGGAATAAATAAAGAGCGAGAAGATTTCCTTTTTTCTTTTTTTTTTTTTTTTTAGCATGCTTGAGGGGTTGGTTGGGGGGGGGGAAATACTATTAAATGTTTTTTTTTTTTGTTACTATGATATTGTATTTGATATTGAGAAAAGTTAAATAAAGATAAAAAAAAAATTAAAAATACTTGCCTTTGAAAATTAAAAATTAAATTTTTTTACAATAAAATTTTGCTTTAGCACCAGATGTTTCATTTTCACAAGGGGTAACAGGAGAAAATGCACCCCACAATTTGTTATGCATTTTTTTCCTGAATAAAGTAAGGTCCCATATGTGGTTGTAGATTGCTGTTTGGGGGGCATGGAGAATTCAGAAGGGAAAGAGCTGTACCTGGATTTTCTAACATGGAGTTTGCTGTAATATTATTTTCTTGTTGACTGAGCTATGTGAGGGCTTGTTTTTTGCGGGACAAGATGTAGTTTTGAGTGGTACCATTTTGGGGGTGCAAATGGCTTTTTGATTTTTTTATGGGAGGTGAGGTTGGCAAAAATTGCAATTCTGTCAGTGTTTTTTTTTGTAGGGGTTCTCTATACGGTATAAGAATAGATGATATGATAATTTTGTTCTGTGGGACAGTACATTTATGGAGATACCAAATTTATAGGTTTTTTTTAGGTTTTACTACTTTTGCTCGATAAAATCATTTTTTTTAAATTAAAAATATAATATTTTGCATCGCCATATACTAACATCCATAACATTTTTATTTTTTCAGCAATGTAACTGTGTGAGGGCTTGTTTTTTGCTGAATGAGCTGTAGTATTTATTGATACCATTTTGGGGTGCATACAGTATGACCTTTTTATCGCTTTTTATACAATTTTTTAGGCGGTGTGGTAGGCAAAATTTCAATTCTGTCAGTATTTTTTTTATTTTTTATGAGGTTCTTCATATGGTAGATATGATATAATAGTTTAGTTCTGTGAGTCGATACGGTTATGGCAATACCAAATTTATATCGTTTTTTATGTTTTACTACTTTTGGAGTGTAAAATAACATATTTTTTATCACTTTTGCGGGAGAGGCTATAACTTTTATTGGCAAAATTTGGGACATATATGAATTTATGATCACTTTTCATTCCATTTTTTTGTGAAAGATGAGGTGACAAAAACAGCAATTCCGTCATTGTTTTTAAATTTTTTTTTTTTTTTACAACTTTCACCACGAGGTATAAATAATGTGATCCTTTTACAGGTCAGGTTGTCACAGATGTGGCAATACCAATTATGTATAGTTTATTCAATTTTTTTCATTTTTTTATCAATTATAAATGAGTGGGGATATGGGAAAAAGCAATTTATTTTTTTATTGGAATTTTTATTTTATTTTACTTTTTTGCATTTTTTTATTCTTTATTTTTTACCAAGTCCCACTTAGATCTTGAATATCCAGTGGGTCTGATTGCTGTACAGTGCACTGCAATAGTCATCTATTCCAATGTACTTTACTGTCAGTTTCACACTGACAGTGAGCCTGATCAGACCCTGCCTCTGGATCTGCGATTGCAGCGTGGTGGCCCAATGGGGGAGCTTCCTCCCTCTGTTAACCCCTTACATCAGTGGTCGCTACTGACTGCGGCATGAAAGGTGTTAAACAGCAGGTATCGGTGCCAGCATCATCTCCTCCATTGCAGCAGGGTGTCAGGTGTATTTTACAGCTGACACTCGGTGCTGATGGCGATGGCTCTGGTCCTGAGCCGCTGCCATCTCAGTGTAGTAAGTCTGGGGGGGGGGGGCAGCATGGCAATTACATCTGCAAGGTGGGGGCATTTGGAGCACAAAGGGGGCATCAGGGCACATAGGAGGCCATGCCTTATTTCAGGCTCTGCTCTCCACAGTGTAGATCAGAGCCTGAAATCAGCATTTTAACACTGTCTATGCTCCGAATGGTTAGCCTGTGTAGGCTAACCATTCGGAACGATCGCCAGCAAGGGTCACTCTGGTCCCTTGCCAGCTTCTCCTCTGTCTTATCTCATGGTGAGAGCAGAGACTCTGGGGCTGTGACACTTTATAGTGTCACAGCCCTGGTTAGGAGTTCAGGCATAACTGTAAGTCCGATTGCAGCAAGTTACATGCAATCTGGATGTACAGCTACATACACCTCCTTTTATGGGATGAATATGTTGAAGGTAAAATTATTAGTTTATGCTCTGAGCAAGACTGCTGGACGCAGTCCAAATGCATAAGTGTAGAGCTGTTTTAAATGTTGTCCTGGCGGATATTTTAGCCCTGGTGATATAAAGCAAAGTCATTTTTATTAGCTGCTCAATCACGCTTGCTGTGGAGATACATGAAACTGTCTACAACTAAAACTGTTTTTGTTGACTATAGCAAACAATCACAGTACAGCTTTCATTTCACAAGAGCACTATATGAATTAGCTGCTATTGGTTGTTATGGGCAAAACTGAGTTTTACTTTTAAATAGTTTCATAAATCTTTCCCAATGGGTTTTATATTGCAATATTGAATTTAATTTAACAAAATGCAAAACAGACACTAATATGCTCAGAAAAACATGCTGTGCATGCAACCACTGTTCATTCACACTAGATTTTGGTGTACAGTATGATGATTGCATTTCTGATATCATACACTAAAATATGGACCAGCAAAATAGAGAAAAGTCTATAAAGTAACATAGTAACATAGTATATAAGACCGAAAAAAGACATTTGTCCATCCAGTTAGACCTGTTTCCAACAAGTTGATCCAGAGGAAAGCAAAAAACCCCTGTGAAGCAGAAGCCAATTTTCCCCACTTAACACTGGGTTCAGACCTGAGCGTTTTGAAGCCTAGCGTTTTTGGTGCGTTCAAGACTGGCGTGTAGGCGCGTTTTTTCAAGCGTTTTGGTAAATAGTGTAGGCGCGTTTGACGCGCGTTTATGTGATTGACTGCATAGTTGGCCAATGTCCAAACAGCCCTCCCTATATAGTTTGGCCAATCTGAGGTGTGAATTTTGAAAAACGCGCGTCCATAGGCGCGTTTTACGCTGCACAAACGCCCGAACAACACGCCTATCGCGTTTCCCATTGAAGTCTATTAGCACCAAACGCTCGAAAAAAGCCCGAATTAACGCGAACATACTTGCTTATGCGTCGGACGTTTATAGGCGCCTATGAACGCGCATAAAAACGCGCAAGTGTGAACCACCCTCATTGGAATGCATGGTTCCTTTACTGTTGTGCATTTTTATGTGCGTTCAAAAGCGGCGTTTTACGCGAAAGTGTGAACTGAGTGTAAGGGGAAAAAAATTCCTTCCCGACTTCAATCAGGCAATCGGAATAACTCCCTGGATTAACGACCCCTCTCTAGTACTGTAGCTTTAGCCTGTAATATTATTACACTCCAGAAATACATCCAGTCCCCTCTTGAATTCCTTTGTTGTACTCACCATCACCACCTCCTCAGGCAGAGAGTTCCATAGTCTCACTGCTCTTACAGTGAAGAATCCTTTTCTATGTTTGTGTACAAATCTTCTTTCCTCCAGACGCAGAGGATGTCCCCTCGTCACAGTCACAGTCCTGGGGATAAATAGAAGTTGAGACAGATCTCTGTACTGACCCCTGATATACACAGTACTCCATGTGTGGTCTGACTAGTGATTTGTAAAGTGGTAGGACTATGTTCTCATCACCGGCATCTATGCCCCTTTTGATGCAACCCATTATCTTATTGGCCTTGGCAGTAGCTGCCTGACACTGTTTTTTGCAGCTTAATTTGCTGTTTATTAAAATTCCTAGATCCTTTTCCATGTCAGTGTTACAGAGTGTTTTACCATTTAATATGTACGGGTGACTTGCATTATTCCTTCCCATGTGCAAAACTTTACATTTGTCAGTGTTAAACCTCATCTGCCATTTCTCTGCCCAAGCCTCCAATCTATCCAGATCCCTCTGTAGCAGTATATTCTCCTCATCAGTAGTGATGAGCGGGATGTGCCATATTCGAATTCGCTATATATCGCGAATATTCGAATGTATATTCGTAATATATTCGCCAAAATCGAATATTCGCCATTATTAACCTAATCGCGCTGATATGCGAATATTTTATTCGCATAAACGCGAATTGAACTTCTTATATAAATGCATATCTCCTAATGGCTTGCAAACATGAACGAATACTCTAAGTTATATGCGCATTGCGAAAAAAAATTACCATTATTTTTTTTCAACAATCAGAATACTTACTTAGAAGTGTTCAACTTCATATTCTGTTCATTGGTGAAAAAATTTTTTTCGCATTGCGCATCCAACTTGGAGCTGAGTGTCAATATAGGCAACTTTCTTATTGCAAATGTATTTTTTGAATTCGCGAATAGAATATAGCGATATATTCGCATTCACCATATTCGTTAATTCGAACAAGCCAATTGTATTCGTAGTTCTGTAGTTGTACAACGCGACTTTAATGCGAATAATTTCCATATAAACATTCGTGTGCGTACAGATGTTATTGTTCAAGTTAGGTGGCAATAACAACTTATTCGTATGTGCTCGTGCGCGTTTTTGTGCGCGTGTTATGCGCACGTTCGTGCGCATGCGCACATACAGGCATGGCTTCTTCCTGGGAGCAGTTCCAACACGTTTTCTTGTTGTGCATGCGATCCATGCGAATAAAGATGGTGGGCAGCAACTTTACAAGAGAGGAGGAGGATATCCTGATTACAGTAAGTTATTGAACATTACATTACAGCTATAAGTACATGTGACGCTTGTAACATTCAAATGTATGTTTATGGAGATAAAACATTCTCACATTTCTGCAATACATATAAAATCTCATTTCACATAGTTTGCTTACTGCAGTGCTTACATAGAAATGATTTGTGGAAACAAGTATTGTTGGCATTCAAAAACAATATTTATTGCCCCAAATCATTAATATCTACTAATCTCTTATATGTATATAAAAATGAGTTTCTGTCTGTCTGTTATTTTTGGCCGACCAAACGACTGGACCGATCTTCACTAAGTTTGGCAGACGGGTACATCAGGTGTCTGGGAAGGTTTTAGACCGGGGCTCAGCTCTATAGGACGTATTATTTCTGAGATATTCCCCAAAAATGACCTGCATTAGCAAAAACAAGCCCCCAACTGCCATCCACACGTCACATGTCCCTTATCAGCCAATAGAAGCTGGCATGTCCCCAGGTTGCTATAACAAGTGATCACGGGTTTCAATAGTTTTCAGGTCCTTAAATGTTCATTTATATCATGTATGACGACAAAACTACACTGCTACATGCATGGGGGGCAGGGGCCACTATTAAAGGGGCGGGCATTGTGGAGTTCACTGTCATTAACCCCTTAACGCAAAACGCTGTGCATGCACGGCGAGATGATCGGGCGGGTGCAGGAGGAAAGGCAGGGGTACGGCAGTCCCTGATAGCCAGGCCCCTGCTGTATCCGCCGGCATCGCTGTTTACAGCGATGCTGGTGGATTAAACCCTTCTATGTCGCGGTCAGCGCTGACCGCAACATAGAAGTGTTTTGCGGTTAGTGAACGAGCGCATCGGGTCCCCGTGCTGCTGTGACGGGGACGCGATGTGTGAGAAGGCAGACTGATGCCGTGCAGAGGCTGTCCAATGCCTTGCATGGCATCGGGACCTGCCTTCTACGGGTGCCCAGGGGATCCTGATGCCGGAAATCCGTTGCTGATGGCAAGCAACAGCAAAAAAATACATACAGTGGAAGATGCCAGCCAGTCTTTGCTATGGTTATGTTTTTGATTGTTCTCTACATTATCGTTATCGTATGTAGGATGGTTATTGTGGTACTTGTAGTCCGTTCCTGGCATCTTCCATTGTATGCATTTTTTGCTGTTGATCGCCATCAGCAACGACATACAAGTGCAGGATGTGCTCCCCTATATATATATGCACAACCGCATGTGGGTTCGAGCATATCCTGCTTGTTTAACACCACACCACGTTTTCTAATGGTTAAAAAACACACACACACACACACACATACACAGTCTATAGCAGGCATTCTCAAACTGCGGCCCTCCAGCTGTTGTAAAACTACAACTCCCATGATGCCCCACTATAGGATGATAGCTGTAGGATGTCATGGAATGATGGGATTTTTAGTTTGGAAAAAGCAGGAGGGCCGAAGTTTCCTGGAGGGCCGCAGTTTCCTGGAGGGGCGCAGTTTGCTGGAGGGCCGCAGTTTGCTGGAGGGCCGCAGTTTGAGGATGCCTAGTATATAGATTCTAATAAGTGTCCCGTTGGCCAGGAGAAGTAATGTTTGACATTCAGTATTTGCTGGTTCATTTAGCGTTACCCAGGGTGCACCACGGGGAGGCGAACCAGCCTTACACCCCGTACCGTCACTTCACTAGACGGGTACATCTCTCCTCAGATGGCCAATATCCAATATCTCATACTACACACACAAACAATTTCAACACAATCCCAAATTTAAAAAAAATAAGATTAGGCGACTTTCACATTAGCGGCAGGGGAGTACGTCTGACTATTCCAGGGGGATGAACAGCCTGTCGGATGTGTACTGCCGCTAGTTCTCCCACGCTTCGTCCCTATTGACTATAATGGTGGCGGGGGCGGCGGTACAGCAGCAGCAATGCAGAGCACGGCGAGAGACAGTCTAACTGAAAGATCTGCATGTCATCGTTTAAGCCCGGGGAACCTCTCGCCATGCGCTGCCTTAGCCATAGTCACCAACATTTATTCATCATCTCAACCACCAAACCAAAAATTATTAGTGTTTGAAAGTGAAATATTAGATTTAAAGTTATCGTTATAAAATCTGATTATAAGCTTTTTTTTTTTTTATACTGCAGCGCATGTTGGAGAACGGCTATGACCTGACCCGCTCCCATGCAGAGAAAAACGCCATTGTGCACAGGCTCGCCTATGAGCTGTGGACGGAGTACGACACCAAGCACAGGCGTCTGGCCATTTTAAAAAAAATGGTCAGATTTAAAGAGGAGGCACGCGGAAAGAATCCGCGAAATACGGGATGAGAAATGCCCAGGTATAATGATTACTGAGTGTTGGAATAAAGATACAAAAGTAATGTAAAGCATCTGTACATTTTTGTTTTTAGATTTTTTTCTAAAAGTAGTAAAATTTGTTATTATAGGTGTTCCTTTGCCTGCAGTCAGGCGCAGGCCTCCCAGACAGCAGCAGGTGTGGGAGGTCTCTGCGTCAGAGGAGGAGGAGGAGGCCGGACCCTCAGGGCATCTTCATGCCCCTAGCCCCCCAGAGGAGTCAGAGGCAGGAGCGGAGGGTGGACCCTCACCCCAACCCGCCTCACCCCCTCAAGTTGGTGATAACGGGGACGAGGAGGAGGAGGAGGAAGAAGAAGAGGAGGAGCTGATCACCACCCCCCACAAGGAGAGTAAGTATGTACTGTGGCTGTTTTCACTCACTCACTGTTCACACACACACACGTGTCAGTTTAGTCTTCACCATAGGCCTCATGCACACGACCGTTTTTTTATGCTGTCCGCAAAAAGGGGTTTCGTTGTTCAGTGATCCGTGTCCGTTTTTGCCTTCCGTTGTGTTTCCGTGTGTCTTCCGTTTTTTTTAGCGGACATGACCCAAAAGATTTTACCAAAAGACAGGCTGACAATGTTTCCCAAGTGCCTGCCAAGGGATCCGCAAAAAAAACGGACACGGAACGCGGATGACACACGGATGGCCATCCGCATTTTTCACGGACCCATTGACTTGTATGGGTCCGTGAACCGTTTTTCACGGACAAGAATAGGACAGGTTATATTTTTTTGACGGACTGGAATCACGGACCACGGACGCGGAGGACAAACGGTGCATTTGCCGAGGTTTCCACGGACCCATTGAAAACCAATGGGTCCGCAGAAAATCACGAAAAACGGAGCAACGGACACGGAATCAAACAACGGTCGTGTGCATGAGGCCTTAGACACACTTTTTTGGAGCAAACAATAGGCTTGTTAAAGCTTTACTAATAATCTTTCTTCAGCCCACACATATCGGAGAAGCTATAGTCCCACACTTACAGTTTGGTACAAGCGGGATAACAAAGAAGTACTATCTCAACACTCTTTACAGTCTTCCAGAGGTCTAGTTCCCCTCTATGATTGTTCTGCGTTCCGATCACCTAGCCAAACTGTACTTTACCAGCCTTTTTAACCACAATGTTATGAAAACCGCAAGATGTAGTACGGGTGTGACCTGTCCCACCCAATGTCTCTGACTATTAAAACCCAGGCCCAAAATAATTTCTAAAGAAAACCTCTCTGAAACCTATAGTTACAGGTGTACTGATTCACCGAGGTATACATTGCCATTGAGACATACCGAGCAGCCATGATTATTCCCCAAACTCAGACCAGATATTGTTGTTGTCAACCCAAATAAACGGGTATATTTTGGGGGGGGGCACCCCAAAGTGGGCGGAGATATCATTGGCCAATGAAAATTTAGCTATTTTCTATACGCTACTCCTCCCACAGTTTTAGGAGTACAATTAACAAACTTTGCTTGTGCTTTGTTAACCGATCCCCCCGTCCGGGCCCCTGGAGCGGCCCCCCGGAGACCCCATTTTGTCCAATCGACTTTCATAGGAAAACTATTAAGTTTTGTCACTCCTTCAGCTTTCAAGTTAAAGTCACCAAACTTGTGTCACTTATTCATGGGGTCACCCTTTTACAGTATTAAAACAAATGGAGTTAAAAATCAAGAAGATGCAGAGGGAGCAACAGGCTGAAATGAAGGCCTTCCGGGAGCATCATCTCCGGAGGATGCGGGAGATGAAGCTCCAGTTCTCGAATTGCATGAGAAAAATGGAGGAGAAGAATGCCAAGGATGTGGGGGATTTACAAAAGATGGTGAAAGCTATGAGGGGATTTCCCTAATAACATCTTTGCAATAGTTTTATTTTATTTTTTTGTAATTATATTGTTTATTTTATTTTTTTTTAAATTAAAAAACTTTAAAGTTTTCACTATAATGGTTCAACATTTATTTTTTAGTGAAGGCCCCTAGAGTACATTCCCAAACTAATCAGTATCCTGACATACAGCATACGCAGGTATATAGAAATAGGGTAGTATGAGGCCTACACATAACTCAAATGGATCACGATAGTAGTAGTCATTGGTAATGGTTGTGTATTAAATATTAAGTACAAAGCAAAGCATTCTAATAGTCCAGAGTTACATTCAAAATACATTTTGTGGTTAATTTTCCTAGTAACTAAATTATTTTATGTAGTAACATAAATTTCAAATTATCGTGAATAATAAATGTATTTTTTCATCAAACAATTAACTACTAAAATACAAAACTTGAACAGAGTAATAATACCTACAAAAAACCTTGTTTGATTTATCAAATTAGCAAAATTATAAACTTTTACAAATTCAAAAAATTTCTTTACAATCAAATCTTATTATCAGAAATATAAAACAAAAAAAAAGGAACAATGTTGGAACAATAAAATGGTAGGGGTAAGAACTAACCAGCATGGTTCTTCGATAGCGTCCAATCTATACTAATAAAATCCCTGCGACGTCCGTGCGTGTGTGCCGAATACTCAACTGCGCATGCGCGGCGCACAGAGCATTTGGCACACACTCAACGGACACTGTTCAGATGTTGCCAGGCAGCAGGGGGCCGGTATATACAGACTGCTCAGTATATTCTAACTTGAAGCGTCCCCATCACTATGGGGACGCCTCTGTGTTAGAATATACTGTCGGGTCTGAGTTAGATCGTGAAAACTCAGATCCGACAGTATATTCTAACACAGAGGCGTTCCCATAGTGATGGGGACGCTTCAAGTTAGAATATACTGAGATACGTAGTAGACCGGTCCCTGCTGCCTGGCACCATCTGATCTCTTACAGGGGGCTGTGATCCGCACAATTAACCCCTCAGGTGCCGCACCTGAGGGGTTAATTGTGGGGATCACAGCCCCCTGTAAGAGATCAGATGGTGCCAGGCAGCAGGGTGCCGGACCTCCCTCCCTCCCCAGTATTAAAATCATTGGCCAGTGCGGCCTCTCCCCTCCCTCCCTCCCTCTGACAGTGGTCGACAGCAGGAGGAAACGTGGGCCCGGAACTGTCTCCCTCCCGTCCCCTCTCTGCTCCCTCCCTTCTCTGGCCCAGCAACAAGGTAAGCCAAAGGGGGGGAGGGATCAAAGTATTTGTATTTCCTCATGTGCTGCCAGCGTGCCTGCCTGCTCCATACCCCCTCTGTTCTCTATGCAGCAGCGCTTTCATTCCCCTCCCCCCTCTGTGCAGCAGCCCTTTCATGCCCCCCCTCCTTGCAGGAGCCCTTTCATTCCACCCCTCCATGTGCAGCAGCCCTTTCACCCCCCCCCCTCTGTGCAGCAGCCCTTTCATTCCCCCCCCCTCCGTGCTGCGGCCCTTTCATTCCTCCCCTCCATGTGCAGCAGCCCTTTCATTCACCCCCTCCGTGCAGCAGCCCTTTCATTCACCCCCCATGTGCAGCAGCCCTTTCATTCCCCCCATGTGCAGCAGCCCGCTCATTCCCCCTCCCCATGTGCAGCAGTCCTTTCATTCACCCGGCCCTGTGTGCAGCCCTTCATTCACCCGGCCCTGTGTGCAGCCCCTTCATTCACCACCCTGTGTGCAGCCCCTTCATTCACCCCCACCCGTGTGCAGCCCCTTCATTCACCCCCGTGTGCAGCCCCTTCATTCACCCCCGTGTGCAGCCCCTTCATTCACCCCCCCGTGTGCAGCCCCTTCATTCACCCCCCCGTGTGCAGCCCCTTCATTCACCCCTCGTGTGCAGCCCCTTCATTCACCCCTCGTGTGCAGCCCCTTCATTCACCCCTCTGTGTGCAGCCCTTTCATTCAGCCGCTGCTTGCAGACCTTTCATTGGGGAGGGGGCGGCGGGTTGGTTGGGGGTGGCGACGGGGAGGGACCCCCATGAATCAGTATTGCACCGGGCCCCGCTCAGAGTTGAAATACTATGAATAACTGTTCTTATAATAACGATCTTCACCTCTTCACTTACTACATAGTGAGGCAGGAGGCCGGGCGAGCACTGGCAGCGTAACTGATTACGTCATGCGCCTGCACCGCCTGCTTCATTAATAAAGTGGGCGGAGCAGGGGCGTCACTTAGTGAGTTACTCTGCCAGTGACCGCCCGCCCGACCATTACATTCACAATAAACAGCGACACTGTTATGGGGGAATCTGTGGATGAAACATAGCATACAATGCTATGTGTCATCTACAGATACTCCCATAACAGTGTCAGCCACAGATCCCCTCCATAACAGTGTCAGCCACAGATCCCCTCCATAACAGTGTCAGCCACAGATCCCCTCCATAACAGTGTCAGCCACAGGACCCCTTTCCATAACAGTGTCAGCCACAGATCCCCTCCATAACAGTGTCAGCCACAGATCCCCTCCATAACAGTGTCAGCCACAGATCCCCTCCATAACAGTGTCAGCCACAGATCCCCTCCATAACAGTGTGTCCTCCACAGATCCCCTCCATAACAGTGTGTCCTCCAGAGATCCCCCATAACAGTGTCATCCGCAGATCCCCCATAACAGTGTCAGCCACAGATCCCCTCCATAACAGTGTGTCCGCCACAGATCCCCTCCATAACAGTGTGTCCTCCACAGATCCCCCATAACAGTGTGTCCTCCACAGATCCCCCATAACAGTGTGTCCTCCACAGATCCCCTCCATAACAGTGTCAGCCACGGATCCCCCATAACAGTGTGTCCTCCACAGATCCCCCATAACAGTGTCATCCGCAGATCCCCCATAACAGTGTGTCATCCGCAGATCCCCCATAACAGTGTCATCCGTAGATCCCCCATAACAGTGTCAGCCGCAAACCCCCATAACAGTGTCAGCCACAGATCCCCCATAACAGTGTCAGCCACAGACCCCCATACCAGTGTCAGCCACAGACCCCCATAACAGTGTGTCCTCTACAGATCCCCCCCCCATAACAGTGCCAGCCACAGATCCTCCATACCAGTGTCAGAACTAATGTTCTAGCGCCCGTTATTGTAACGGGCCTAATGTCTAGTTTTTTTAATAATTTGCATGTTGTAGCATTGCTTCCGCCGTACACATAGAAACATATGATTGATTACATGACTATGATTATATGAATTCTATAACCGGTGACATGTCTCCAAGAACATCATATAGTACACAGTTTATACTTAAAATCTTAAAGCAGTGTTTATATATAATTAGCATGTGTAAATCCTTATTACATAATTGCCAATAAGTGACATAAACAAGAAAAGTACCTATACATATTTACATGTATAGGCCACATGCGGTCCACACCGTGCTAAAGCGCGAACCACAACATAGCCGCCCCAAACCACACTTAATTTAAAATAAAAAATAACAAAATAAAGTAAAAACATTTCATTTTGTGAATGAAGCCAAACAACGCTAGATAAAATGTCTTTTTAAAAAGATTATTTAAATTAATATTTTTATGTCGAAATATTGACAATACATAAAGAAGCTGAGCACATGCGAGAATACGAAACATGCAAACCAGGTTAACCTCTTAAGGACATAGGGCGTACAGGTACGCCCTAATATCCGAGTCCTTAAGGACACAGGGCGTACATGTACGCCCTGTGTTTACACTGCTACTGCACCCAATGTGGGCGCGGTAGCAACATGGTTCCTGCTGATGTAGATCAGCAGGAACCATGTTCTAATGCCGAGGGGGGTCATGTGACCCCCCCGTATCGGCGATCGCTGCAAACCGCAGGTCAATTCAGACCTGCGGTTTGCAGCGGTTTTAGCGATCTCTGATCCCCGGACAGCGGTATGAAAGGTGTTAACAGGGAGGGAGCTCCCTCCCTCTCCCATCGGGGGGCTGCTGTGCCTATGCAGCCCCCCCCCCAGGATGAGATCGCAGAGGGAGGGAGCTCCCCTCCCTCCCCATCCATCACCCACTACTCTCTAATGGCAGTGGGTGATGGTTACCATTGCAGCAGGACGCTTTCAGAAGCGTCCTGCTTGCCATGGTATAGTAACTCTGGTCAGACTGTGAAAAGTAAAAAATACAGTGCAGTACACTATATAGTGTACTGTACTGTATTATACTGACATCAGATCCACTGGATATACAAGAACCAAGTGGGTCTGGGTCCAAAAAAAATGTAAAAAAGTGAAAAAAAGTAAAAATAAAAAAAAACACAAATCACTGAATAAAAAGTAAAAAAAATAAAATACACTACACATATTAGGTATCGCCGCGTCCGTAAAAAACAGCTCTATAAAAATATCACATGACTGAACCCCTCACGTGAACGCCGTAAACATAAAAAATAAAAACGTTGTAAAAAAAGTCATTTCTTTGTCACCTTACATCACAAAAAGTGTAATAGCAAGTGATCAAAAAGTCATATGCACCCCAAGATAGTACCATTCAAACCGCCATCTCATCCCGCAAAAAATGAGCCCCTACATAGGACAATTGCCAAAAAAAAAAACTATGGTTTTAGGAATGTGGAGACACTAAAAAATCTTTTTTTTCAAAAATGCTTTATTATGTAAAACTGAAACAAAAAACCCCAAAAAGTAGACATATTTGGTATTGTCGCGTCCGTAACAACCTGCTCTATGGAAATAGCACACAATCTAACCTGTCAGTTCAACAATGTAAATAACAAAAAATACAAAACTGTCCCAAAACAGCTATTTTTTTTGAAAATTATCCATTTTAATCCATTTTTCCAGTAACAAAGCAAGGGTTAACAGCCAAACAAAACTCAATATTTATTGCCCTGATTCTGTAGTTTGCAGAAACACCCCATATGTGGTCGTAAACTGCTGTATGGCCAAACGGCAGGGCGTAGAAGGAAGGGAACGCCATATGGTTTTTGGAAGGCGGATTTTGCTGGACTGGTTTTTTGACACCATGTGCCATTTGAAGCCCCCCCTGATGCACCCCTACAGTAGAAACTCCAAAAAAGTGACCCCATTTTGGAAACTACGGGATAAGGTGTCAGTTTTGTTGGTACTATTTTAGGGTAAATATGATTTTTGGTACCTCTATATTACACTTTTTTTGAGGCAAGGTAACAAAAAATTGAAATTCGTAAATTTCATCTCCATTTGCCAATAACTCTTGTGGAACACCTAAAGGGTTAACAAAGTTTGTAAAACTGGTTTTGAATACCTTCAGGGGTGTAGTTTCTTAGATGGAGTCACTTTTATGGAGTTTCTATTCTAGGGGTGCATCGGGGGGCTTCAAATGGGACGTGGTGTCAAAAATCCAGTCCAGCAAAATCCGCCTTCCAAAAACCATATGGCGTTCCTTTCCTTCTGCGCCCTGCAGTTTGGCCATACAGTAGTTTAGGACCACATATGGGGTGTTTCTGAAAACTACAGAATCGGGGCAATAAATATTGAGTTTTGTTTGGCTGTTAACCCTTGCTTTGTTACTGGAAAAAATTGATTAAAATGGAAAATTTTCCCAAAAATCGAAATTCTGAAATTTTATCTCCATTTGCCATTAACTCTTGTGGAAAACCTAAAGGGTTAATGACGTTTGTAAAATCAGTTTTGAGTACCTTCAGGGGTGTAGTTTCTAGAATGGGGTCATTTTTGGGTGGTTTCTATTATGTAAGCCTCGCAAAGTGACTTCAGACCTGAACTGGTCCCTAAAAAGTGGGTTTTTGAAAATTTCAGAAAAATGTCAAGATTTGCTTCTAAACTTCTAAGCCTTGTAATGTCCCAAAAAAATGAAATGGCATTCCCAAAATGATCGATACATGAAGTAGACATATGGAGAATGTAAATCAATAACTTTTTTGGCAGTATTACTATGTATTCTAGAAGTAGAGAAATTAAAACTTGGAAAATTGCAAATTTTCAAACTTTTTGGTAAATTTGGTATTTTTTTATAAATAAAAATGAAATTTTTCGACTTTATTTTACCACTGTCATGAAGTACAATATGTGACGAAAAAACAATCTCAGAATGGCTTGGATAAGTAAAAGCGTTTTAAAGTTATCATCACATAAAGTGACACTGGTCAGATTTTGAAAAAATGGCCTGGTCCTTAAGGTGAAATAGGGCCGTGTCCTTAAGGGGTTAAGAGAATTCATAATTCTATACTTGTTAAAGTGCAAAAGATAAAATGAGGTCCATGATGGTTGGCTACACACGATCAGGACATACAGCATCTAGAGTTAAAACAGTACTAGAATGCTGACTGAGTTTCCATTTGTAACTAGGCAGAATAACGCCAGGCACTGGCAGGTAAGTACACTTCCAGTTTATAATACAAAATTAAATAACCCAATCGAAATTTAACTTTAAAAAAAGTGTGAAGGTCTGGACTCTATGATTATTCCCTGTGCGATCAAATGTCACAAAAAATTTTCATGACATGCAGCAGCATCAACGGCAGGATTTAGGGAGTGGTGTATTATCAGGGCAACATGTAGCTAGGCCCGATTCGGCTCCACAGGCAGCAGCAGACGTTATGTTAAAAGGATCAAATGTAAGTCAAAATTTTCATGACATGCAGCAGCATCAACGGCAGGATTTAGGGAGTGGTGTATTATCAGGCCAACATGTAGCTAGGCCCGATTCGGCTTCACAGGCAGCAGCATACGTTATGTTAAAAGGATCAAATGTAAGTCAAAATTTTCATGACATGCAGCATCATCAACGGCAGGATTTAGGGAGTGGTGTATTATCAGGCCAACATGTAGCTAGGCCCGATTCGGCTTCACAGGCAGCAGCAGACGTTATGTTAAAAGGATCAAATGTAAGTCAAAATTTTCATGACATGCAGCAGCATCAACGGCAGGATTTAGGGAGTGGTGTATTATCAGGCCAACATGTAGCTAGGCCCGATTCGGCTTCATAGGCAGCAGCATACGTTATGTTAAAAGGATCAAATGTAAGTCAAAATTTTCATGACATGCAGCAGCATCAACGGCAGTGGGATCAACGGCAGTGTGGCGGAACCAACCTGGCCAATGGGTGCTTGAGAAGCCTTGTTGCCAGCTTCTTGATCTTGACCCAGGATTATGGCCCCTCTCATCAGCCCATGCTAAAATTAAACCACATGGTGATTTGACTGTGTTTGTGGCATCTGAGCGCTGTTTGGATATATTGAGTGCTCAGATCCAAGCCATCTGGGGATATGTTAAATGTCTGTGTGTACTGTAAAGGGTGGGACATTGTGTATTAAATAGTGATGTCTGTCCTATTGTCCCCACATGTGTATTGGCGATTTCCCTTTGTCCTGAGAGATAATTGAATGACTCCTCTGTTGTCTCCAGGACAGAAGACATTGTTTAAAACTATGTATTCTCCTGCCTGTGATAATTACATCAACCCATTGTGTAAGGTAATTTTATCACAGGCAGAGGGAGAATTTCGTAGGGAGTGTTTAAACTGTAAAGCTGTAAAGTATTGTCTGCTTGGTCATGTTCTCAGTTCCCAACCAGGATTTCAGAAGTGGTCTATTATCATGGCCACATGTAGCTTGGCCAAATTCAGCAGCACAGGCAACAGCAGACATTATGTTTAAAGGCCCAAATGTAACTCAACATGTTCAAAACAAATTCATAATTAAAAAATGAAATTAATATATACATGATACAAACTAGACAAAAAATATCGATCAAATAAATATCAATAAATAACTAAAAAAAGTAATTCATATAAAGTTAAAAACAAAGGGAAAAATTGAAAAACAACGGAATTTGGGAGGGAGAGCAAAGGAGAGGGATGGACAAGGGACCCTTCAGCGCCCTGAACCGACAGCGGGGGCCATGAAGTCACTGCCGATCCAGGACTCATTCATCTTAATGAATGTGAGTCTGTCCACGGAGTCTGTGGACAGACGGGTCCTCTTGTCCGTGACCACCCCACCTACCGGGCTGAATGCCCGCTCAGACAGTACGCTGGAGGGGGGGAGAGATAGTAACTCCAGCGCATACTGAGCGAGCTCACGGCAGGTGTCCAGCCTGGCAACCCAGTACTCCATGGGGTCGTCGGTGGTCATGCTGTCAGAAGCACCGACCGACCCCATGTAGTCTGCCACCATGCGGGCCAGCCGCTGGTGGTGACTGATGCTGCTGCTGGTACTGGGTCATGCAGACTGGTAGAAGAGCCTCATTTCACCCAGAAGGTCACCTGCTCGGCTGGTGCTGCTGGTGCCAGCCGCCTGCTGGGTTAGATGGGCGGGGAGAACTGGAGCTTGAGGCCGAGGGTTTGCCTCTTCCAGCCGGTGGATAAGACAGGCCCGTAATTTTCTGAGACGGGCCTGCCTCCGGCTGGCTGGGATGAACTGCTCCAGTTTCCCCTTGCAGCGAGGGTCTAAAAGGGTGGCCAACCAAATGTCTTCCTTCTCCTTAAAATTTTTGATCCGGGGGGTCCCTCCGGAGGCATCGCAGCATATGGGCAGCCAAGGGGAAGAGCACAGCCCGCTGTGACTCTTCACGACTGCCCGGGACCATGACCTCTTGGTCCTCCTGCTGCTCATGCTGCTGCTCCCGGTCGGAGATGCCCCACCCCCGGACTAATGGTGCCCCAGCACCGGCTCTCCCTCCTGACCAGGCCCAGACTCCTGGACGTACACTGATTCCTCCTCCTCCTCCTCGTCCTGGGCCTGGTCCTGGTGGAGCAAGGCCGCCTCATCTTGCTCCACCAAGGCACTCTCCCCAGCTTCGAGCAGGCGATCTAGTGTCCTGTCCAGCAGGAACACTAGGGGGAGCACGTCATTCAGACCGACATGCTCCCCGCTGACCATCTTTGTCGCCTGCTCGAATTGGGCCAGCACGTGGCAGACCTGCTGTATCTGCCCCCACTCCGCATTGGTGATGTAGGGGAGTGGGTGTGATGGCCTTGAAGTGCCTAGTTCCAGCAGGTATTCCCTCACCGCCCGTCGCTGCTCCCACAACCTCTCCAGCATGTGGAGGGTGGAGTTCCACCGCGTCACACTGTCCACAATCAGCCTGTGGTGGGGCAGGCTGTTTTCCCTCTGTAGTTTGGACAGGGACGCGGCGGCAGTTGGGGAGCATCTGAAGTGGCTGGCAATCCTACGTACCCTCAGCACAATGTCACTCAACCCTGGGTACGTACGAAGGAACTTCTGTACCACTAGGTTGAGGACATGTGCCATGCAGGGCACGTGGGTCAGACTGCCAGCATGAAGGGCGGCGAGTAGGTTGCTGCCGTTGTCACAGACAACCATACCTGCTTGGAGCCTTCGGGTTGTCAGCCACTTCTGAACCTGAGCCTGTAGTGCGGACAGAACATCAGGTCCAGTGTGTCTCCGGTCCCCTAAGCTCACAAGCTGGAGCACGGCCTGGCAGCGGACGTGCCCCACACTTGCGTAGCAACGGGGACGCTTGCTGGGGGGCTCAGCAGCTGTGGAGACAGTGGCTTGCGGGAGAGCAGCAGTTCTCCCCTGGACACCCCGGGGCGGCACCACAAAATCAGATGCCGCCAATCCCTCCCCGGCGCCTTGGAGGGACACCCAATGGGCTGTGAAGCTTATATAGCGTCCCTGCCCATGCCTGCTGGTCCAGGCATCCATTGTGAGATGCACCCTGTCGCTGACAGCATGATCCAGCGACAGGGATACATTCCGCACAATGTGCTGGTGAAGGGCAGGGACGCCGGTCCTGGCAAAGTAATGGCGGCTGGGGACACGCCATCTGGGTTGGGCCTGCTCCAACTTCTGCCTAAATGGATTGCTATCCACCAGATTGTAAGGCAGCAGATGTTGGGCAATAACCCTTGACAGGAGCCCATTGAGTGAACGCACGCGACGGTCCCCGGGGCGTAGGGCGCGGTGCGTTCAAAAGCATCTGCAATAGATGCCTGGCGCCGGACGGCAGAGGAGGGTGCAGTGGAGGCAGAGGTATGGCTGCCGGTACCAGTACCTCTATTAGAGGGAGCGGGGGAGTGGGAATGAGTTGGTGGAACGGGTTGGGGTGGCTGCAGTACAGTGGCAGGAGCTGCTGTCTCCCGCACACTGCTGGTGGCGCTGCTGCTTTGACCACCCTGCATCTGTTCCCACTCCCGCCAGTGGTTGATTTGGATGTGCTGGTTGAGGGCCGTGGTACCCAGCCGAGCCATAGATCTCCCTCTCCTCACCCTGGCATTGCACAGCTTACAAATGCCAACTGTGACATCATCTGCTGCCAGGGTGAAGTAAGCCCAAACAGGCGACTTCCGCACAGACCTCCTGTCAGATGGAGTGGTGCTGGCTTGCGCCTGTTCGGGCTCGGTGCGCACAGGTGGAGCTGGCTGCTGCTGCCTACTCCTGCTGCCATTACCAGTGGAGCCCCTGACACTGGGCTCCCTGGTGACCTGGCGCACCATTTGCCTCGGGTGCCTACCTTCATCGGTGCTGCCGTCACCTGACAAAGGAGGTGGCACCCATTCGGGGTCACCCTCCTCTTCACCCCCTGATATGTCAGACCCAAGGCCAAAATGTGGTGGACTGACGGGAACAGCTGACATGGAGCCCCTGATCGGGCTCCGCTGTCCCCTTGCTGGCGCCTGGGTCTGAATAGGTGCAAGGGTTGTGTGGCTAACACCACCTGCACCAGTTGGAAGGGATTTTATAGGGGGATTTATAGGCCCCTCCTCCTCCTCATCCCCAATCCCTTCCAACAGGTCCTGCCCATCCTCAGGGCTGAACAGTATTTCCGCCTCCTGCATTGCCTCCCCCAAGATGTCCCTCTCAGTCTCAAACTCTTCAAACATGAGAGGGGACAATTCTTGGGAGCTGGGGGTTGGTTCTACAGGAGGCGGTGTGCTGCAGTTGCTGGCAGCCGGGGCAGAGGACTCAGTGGTACTCGAATCGGCCACGAGAGCCAAGACAGCCTCTGCATCCTGGGAAGTTATGGGCCGGCTGCCACTTGTGAAAAAGTCACGGATCAGGCAGACACCCCTGCCACCTGCGCCTGCCTGTCCGTGGCTTGATGAGCGGCCCCGTGCTGGGAGTGGTCCAGCGCGGGAAGCAACTCCCCTGTTACCCCGACCACGCCCACGACTGCCTGCACTCATACTGGGGATTAGGGGAAAACTTTATTGGGGTGGGGACGATGGGTGAAAAATGAAAGGACGAAAACTGTAACACACGACACTAAACACGTAAAGCTATCAAACCTAAGACTAAACTAACAGACACAGAGACAAAAAAACTTTTTTTTTTTTTTTAACGGAGGACTGACAAAACTACACTAAACACAAAAAACGTAAAACTTTAAAACTTTTTTTTTTTTTTTACCTAAGACAGACACTAACTGACACAGAGACTAAAAAACGTTTTTTTCTTAACGGACGACTAACAAAACTACACTAAATGCAAAACACTTAAAACGTACACTCAATATTTAACCTAACACAAACAGTAACTGACACACAGAGACTACAAGACGGGTTTTTTTTAACGTAAGACAGAAAAAACTACACTAAACACGTAAACCTATAAACTTTTTTTGTAGTTTTAATTGTTTTTAAACCTAAGACAGACACTGACACACAGACAAAAAAAAGTTTTTTTTTTTAACGGAGGACAGACAGAACTAGACTAAACAAAGAACATATAAAACTTCAATTTTTTATTTTTTTTTTCTTAAACTAAACACAGACACTAACTTAGACTAAAACACTTTTTAAAATTAACAAACAATGGAAAAAAAACTAAAAAATAATACACTAACTGGACGGACACTAACTGACAGACAAAACAGACAGATAGACCCTACACTATACTATATCAGTAACTAACCTAAACTACACGCTGCCCTGAAAAATCTAAACTTTACTATTCCCTAAGGCCCCTTTCACACGAGCGAGTTTTCCGCGCGGGTGCAATGCGTGACGTGAACGCATAGCATCCGCACTGAATCCTGACCCATTCATTTCAATAAGTCTGTGTACATGAGCGTTTTTTTTCACGCATTACTTGTGCGTTGCGTGAAAATCGCAGCATGCTCTATATTCTGCTTTTTTCACGCAGCCCTAGCCCCATAGAAGTGAATAGGGCTGCGTGAAAAACGCATTGCATCCGCAAGCAAGTGCGGGTGCGTTGCGTTTTTCACTGATGGTTGCTAGGAGATGTTGTTTGTAAACCTTCAGTTTTTTATCACGCGCGTGAAAAACGCATCAAAACGCATTGCACCCGCGCGGAAAAAACTGAACAACTGAACGCAATCGCAGGCAAAACTGAATGGCTTTGCCTGTGAAATCGCACAGTTTTCACTGAACGCATCCGCAACGCATCCGGACCTAATCCGGACACGCTCGTGTGAAAGAGGCCTAACTGTAGCCCTAATACCTAACCTAAACTATCAAGCACTATCTATCTATCTATCTATCTATCTATCTATCTATCTATCTATCTATCTATCTATCTAACAGCTACCTACCTAACTCAATGCCCTACACTTAACCCTGCACTGAACCCTATCTGCTACACTAGGCCCTAACACTAACTATATTTTTCTCCTAACTCTGCTAAACTACTAAACTATCTCAAATTATTTCTACCCTATCAGCTATAAAACTAAACTACACTATTCCCTAATCACTACCTGAAACTAACTAACTAGAATATTACAAATTAAATCGAGATTATATAAAACGCACAGCAGACAAAATAGCACAGCTCCAAGCTCCAACAAATCCAACACCACAAAATGGCTGCTGGGTGATGTCGTCACTTATATAGTGAAGGGGTAGTCTAGTTTCCTATTGGTTGCTAGGGATGTTGCTAAGTTGTGACAAAGCCTTCTCATTGGCTATTCAAGCTAGGAGAAGGGAGGGAAAATGATAATGATGAGTCACCTCATACATTGTAGAGAAAAAAAAAATATAAAAATTCGCATGGAGAATATATCACTATATTCTACATATTCGAAAATTCTAACAAACAAAACCTGTACGAAAATAGCTTGATGGCCCTACGCAGTTACAAAAATGCAAATATTGCATTCTAAATTACTCTAATTACTGAATACTGATGTATAATTTTCCTCTTTACTGTATTTTATGTCATGCGAAAATTCGGCAATTACATATGCGCGTGAATCGGATCGCATAAGGGCAGTATACTATTAGGTTGGCTTGTTGGGTCGAATATAGAGAAGATAGCGAATATACTGCTATATTCGCAATATTCGTCTATTCGAGTAGACCAACCAAGATAACCCATTGAATGAACACAATATCATACTGCCCTTGTGCGGTGCGATTCACGCGCATATGTAATTGCCGAATTTTCGCATGACACAAACTATCTTACATACAGAGGACAATTATAAATCAGTAATGAAAATTGTTACTGTGATGTAGAATTTGCCTCTTTATGTAGGAAACTGTATTTTACAGCATGCGAAAAATCGGCAATTACATATGCGCATGAATCGGATCGCACAATGCCAGTATACTATTAGGTTGGCTTGCTGGGTCGAAAAGACGAAGATAAAGAAAATAGCGAATGTAGTGCAATATTCGCAATATTCGTCTATTCGAGTAGACCAACCAAGACAACCCATTGAATGAACACAATATCATACTGCCCTTGTGCGGTGCGATTCACGCGCATATGTAATTGCCGAATTTTCGCATGACACAAACTATCTTACATACAGAGGACAATTATAAATCAGTAATGAAAATTGTTACTGTGATGTATAATTTACCTCTTTATGTAGGAAACTGTATTTTACGGCATGCGAAAAATCGGCAATTACATATGCGCATGAATCGGATCGCACAATGCCAGTATACTATTAGGTTGGCTTGCTGGGTCGAATAGACGAAGATAAAGAAAATAGCGAATGTAGTGCAATATTCGCAATATTCGTCTATTCGAGTAGACCAACCAAGACAACCCATTGAATGAACACAATATCATACTGCCATTATGCGGTGCGATTCACGCGAATAGGTGATTGCCGATTTTTCGCATGATGTAAAATACAGTTTACTACAAGAAGAGGAAGATTATACATCACAGTAACAATTCTCATTACTGATTTATAATTGTCTTCTGTATGTAAGATAGTTTGTGTAGTGCGAAAAATCGGCAATTACATATGCGCGTAAATCGCACTGCATAAGGGCAGTATACTATTAGGTTGGCTTGTTGGGTCGAATATAGAGAAGATAGCGAATGTAGTGCTATATTCGCAATATTCGTCTATTCGAGTAGACCAAGATAACCCATTGAATGAACACAATATCATACTCTAATGCTGTGCGATTCACGCGCATATGTAATTGCCGATTTTTCGCACTACACAAACTATCTTACATACAGAGGACAATTGTAAATCAGTAATGAGAATTGTTACTGTGATGTATAATCTTCCTCTTCTTGTAGTAAACTGTATTTTACATCATGCGAAAAATCGGCAATCACCTATGCGCGTGAATCGCACCGCATAAGGGCAGTATGATATTGGGTTCATTCAATGGGTTGTCTTAGTTGGTCTACTCGAATAGACGAATCTTGCGAATATAGCACTACATTCGCTATTTTCTTTATCTTCGTCTATTCGACCCAGCAAGCCAACCTAATAATATACTGGCATTATGCAATCCGATTCACGCGCATATGCAATTGTCGATTTTTTTCGCATGACTTAAAATACAGTTTCCTACATAAAGAGGCAGATTATACATCACAGTAACAATTCTCATTACTGATTTATAATTGTCCTCTGTATGTAAGATGGTTTATGTCATGCGAAAACTTGACAATTACATATGCGCGTGAATCGCACCGCATAAGGGAAATATACTATTAGGTTCATTTCATGGGTTGTCTTGGTCGTCTAGGTCATACTCATAAGATCTAAGTTGAATTCGCATTGCGATTAATATAACCTGTAATACTCGCATAGCGAATTCAACTTAGAGCTGGGTTCCTAAAGGTTGGCAATGGCTTGCTAGAATATTACGATTATAACGAATTCACGAATATAGCACTATATTCACAATCTTCGTTATATTCCAGCAAGTAGCAAGTTCAACCAACCATTAGGAGCTCAGCTCAAAGTTTAATTCGCGATGCGAGTATATTTTTGCATCGCGAATTAAACTTTGAGTTGAGAATGAGCTCCTAACGGTTGCATTGCTACAATTGACGAAGATTGAGGATATAGCACTATATTCTCAATCATCTTCTAGCAACAACCATGAGGAACCCAGATCTAAGTTTAATTCGCAATGCGAACATATGCTCGCATTGAGAATTAACGTCAGAGTTGAGTTGATGGATTCCCATTTACAATGAAAACATGATTCCTTCCTGCTTAACTTGCTTGTGGTCCAATGACTCATTGGCCCACAAGAAGGAAGCAGGGACAAGTCCTGTTTTCGCTTTTCAGATATTGGAAAATGGCGAATATTCGAATTAGCGAATATATAGCATCATATTCTAAATATTCGCGAATTATCGAAGTTGCTATATTCGCGATAAAAATTCGCATTTCGAATATTCGCGCTCAACACTACTCATCAGTCATCATCTGCTATTTTTCTGCCCAAGCCTCCAATCTATCCAGATCCCTCTGTAGCAGAAAACTGTCCTCTTCAGTGTTAATTACTTTACACAGTTTATTGTCATCTGCAAAAATAGATATTTTACTGTGCAAGCCTTCTACAAGATCATTAATAAATATATTGAAGAGAATAGGGCCCAGTACTGACCCCTGAGGTAGTGACAGTGACCCAATCTGAGTATCTACCGTTAATAACCACCCTCTGTTTTCTGTCACTCAGCCAGTTACTTACCCACATACAGACATTTTCTCCCAGTCCGAGCATCCTCATTTTATATACTAACCTTTTATGAGGTACAGTGTCAAATAAAACATTCTTTTTCCTCCTCTGCTAAATGTCCCTGTACTAAAATTACAAATATAAATTATTATAAATTATTATTTTTAGACTCAGTGAAATTTAAATATCTAAATGCACAGTATTATTATGCTATTTTCCTGAAAACATTTCTTCAGCAGACTTTCATAAGTTTTCATAATTTTTTTTTTTCAAACAAACAGTTTTAGGGTCAGGGAAAATAAATCTGACAGAGGGCAGTGTTATTGTGAGCTAAATTTTCTTTCCGTAATTGAAACCAAATGTTTTACAGGTTGCATGCTGGGATCTTTGGCAGCTTCTATGCCATACACAGAAACTTTCTCAAAGACGTCTCACATCAGGCACATTACTGAGCCTCCCTGAAAACATTTCCTTTGGAAACGAACGATTCTCTCTCCTTCAGCTCAGAATTTTGTTTTAAAGATATACTTAGTCATAATTTTTTCAGAGATTTATACTAGCATTTCTAATCCTATAATAATACTTTCTGCTTTTTGTGCTGTTTGTTTGATAATCATTATCTTACAAAGAGAAGTTCACAGTTACATGGAGAAAAACATGCAAGAAATTATTGAGAGAATGAGGTACTGCTGAAGTTAAGTGCTAAGCCTTCCAAATCTCTGAAATCACAGGTCTCCATCTTGCAGAAACGTGATTATCAAGAAGGTAAGTTAACTTTTATAATGTTGTGTTGCGTTGCTTATACTTTTATTAATCCACACCATTCGTGCTTGGTCTAGTCTGGTTGATTAATAGAATTTTAAGAGTAAATGCAGGAAGCTCTGCAATATTTTTCTGGCAAGATAATACTTACAGTTTTGGCATGGTGTTGCCGGCTCCTCTTGTAGAAATGGAGATTAAACAAGCAAACCTACAGAGAACTGCAGTGCGTAAAAGAAATATATATATGGATTTATTTCAGATTTTTATATTTTCAAAACATTGCTATAATTGCCAACTAAGTGTTAATATTTTATATATTTCATTATATAATACAATTTTAGTTCAATGGTTATTTATAATTTAACGAAAACAAACTCTAAGCTTTGAGAGAACTAAGAGAAAATATTAGGAGAAATATTTTTTATGTTACGAATGTGGAAATATTAGAAATGTTATAGTTGTAATGCTAACCCTTTCACTACAAGAGTTTTTTTCGTTGTTTATGTTTTCATTTTTCTTCCCTATTCCTTGAGCCATAACTCTTTTTATATTTCCACTCACACAGCTGTATGAGGGGTCATTCTTTGCGGAAAAATGTGTACTTTCTAATGCCACCATTAATTATGGCACAAAATGTAGTGGAAAGTGGTAAAAAATTCCAAATGGGGTGGAATTTGAAAAAAAAACGTAATTCCTCCACAGTTTTATGGGTTTTGTTCCCGCAGCGTTTCGTTTGCGGCAGAACTGACCCATGCCCTTCATTCTCTGGGTCAGTATGATTACAACTATACATTATACCTATGTATAGTTTTTTTTTATGTCTAAATAGCTTAAAAATAAATGTAAACTTTGATTAAAAAAAAACATTTTTACATCACCATATTCCGACCCCCATAACTTTGTCTACTGAGCTGTTTAGGTGCTTATTTTATGCGGGACAATCCATAGTTTTTATTGATACAATTAAACGTACATGTACGGCGCTGGTGGCGAATGGGTTAAAAGGGGAAAACAATGTAAATATGTTGTACTTTTAATGTTAAAAGAGCAAAAACAATCATGGAAGATTGATAAAATGAAGAAAGGTAAAATATAACATTAGGCTACTTTCACATGAAAGGGGAAAATTGCTGTGTGACATTGGTTTAAGTAACGGCTATCACACAGCCATTTTTAGAATAAATTGAAGTCACTGGGGCTAGTCACATGGCCATTTTTTAAACGCACAGGCTGCTAAAATATAGGATATGTCCTATGTTGGCCATTTTAACAACCAAACACAACAACCAGACAGACCCCATTGAAATCCACTCACAGGAACACTCGCCCCTCACTGGATGCAGCAAAAAGGGACCTGTGCTGCAAACATGATGACACCATCAGACTGGGCGTTGGTCCTGCTGTCTCCAGTGAAGGTGACACTCACTCTTCAGGAAAGAACCTGTTAACTGTACTCTCAGTATGATAAGGCCTCTTTCACACTTGCGTTGTCCGGATCTGTCGTGTACTCCATTTGCCAGAAGTGCACGCCGGATCTGTAACAACGCAAGTGACCTGAAAGCATTTGAAGACGGATCAGTCTTCAGTATGCTTTCAGCATTACTATGGCAGCCAGGACGCTATTAAAGTCCTGGTTGCCATAGTAGTAGTGGGGAGCGGGGGAGCAGTATACTTATAGTCCGTGAGGCTCCCGGGGCGCTCCAGAATGACGATCACGATCACGTGATCCATGCGCATGGGGCGCCCTGATGTCACTCTGGAGCATCCCGGGAGCCACACGGACAGTAAGTATGCTTCTCCCCCGCTCCCCACTACACTTTACCAAGGCAGTCGGACTTTAGCGTCCTGGCTGCCATGGTAACCATTGAGAAAAAGCTAAACGTCGGATCCGGCGATGCGCCGAATCGACGTTTAGCTTAAAGCCGGATCCGGATTAATGCCTTTCAATGGGCATTAATTCCGGATCCGGCCTTGCAGCAACTGTTTAGGATTTTTGGCCGGAGCAAAAAGCGCAGCATGCTGCGGTATTTTCTCCGGCCAAAAAACGTTCTGGTCCTGAACTGAAGACATCCTGATGCATCCTGAATGGATTTCTCTCATTCTCATGCGGATAAAACTGATCAGGATTTTTCCGGCATAGAGCCCCGACGACGGAACTCTATGCCGGAAGACAAAAACGCCAGTGTGAAAGAGCCCTAATATCATCACGCTCAGAGCGCAGGTCCTTTTCTGCTACATTTAGTGAGCAGAGAGTGTCCTCGCATGTTCAAGTGAATGAGATTTTTTTTTTTTGCACAAGCAGAATGGGTGCCAAAATAAATGGGTACACGTGATCTCTGCCCTGTTGCTTCATCCCTTTCCTCAGAACACAAATGACTTGTACACTAATTAGCAAAGCTCCTATCACATAATAAACAGAACAATAAAATACTTAACCCACAAGATATTGCAGATGTCGTTACCAACTTCTAAGAGGCCCTTTATAATTTGAAGGAAGATTCTTTGTCTTCACAACCTACTAAAGATGATATAACAGATTATGTACTGTTGCTAAATTTTTCTATCCTAACCTATCATCATTGTCAGCTATCATCATTGTCAGCTGTTATCACTGTCTCTGAGATTCAACTAGCAATTTCCTTGCTTAAAGGGAATCTGTCACCTAGATAATCAATATTAAAAAGTATGTCCTTGCAGCACTTCATACTATATGCTTTTCTTTTTCCTTGGAGCTTGCTTTATATCGTCATAAAATCCACTTTTATCTATATGCTAATGAGGCATTAAGGAGCCCAGGGGGGCGTTATTTTCTTTCAAAGGTGTCCAACAACGCCCCCATTGAGTGCTCTCGCCCACCTCCTACAAAGCCCAAGCACCCGTCTCCTCTGCTCATATACTACACCCTCAAAAGCGCTGTTGCCGTTGTAACGTTACATTTCCCTACTTAGTGACATTTCCTACCGGTCGCACATGATATGACGTGAGGAGGCGTTCCCGGGTTGTGACGATCTGCGCATGCGCAGAACGACATTTTAGGGAAAATCTCACAGCGGAATTCGGCTGCACACCGGGACATTGCGCATGTGCCAAGGGGAGATCTGATGGCCATTTTTTTCTATTAAATAAATAAATATAAATATAATATAAATAATATAATAATAATATAAATAATATAATATTATTATTATAATATAATAAATATAATTTATATATTTATTTATTTAACAAAAAAAATGGCCATCAGATCTCCCCTCGGCGCTTGCGCACTGGGTCGTAATATTTCCCTACTTAGGCTCCCTGGCGCATGCGCAGTGTCCCGATGTACAGCCGAACTCCGCTGTGAGATTTTCCCTAAACTGTCGTTTTGCGCATGCGCAGATCGTCACAACCCGGGAACGCCTCCTCACGTCATATCAAGTGCGACCGGTAGGGAAATCTCACTAAGTAGGGAAATGTAACGTTACACCGTCCCCCTGTTCGTCACGAGAGGAAGATAACAGACAACAGACGCAGTGTTGAACGCAGTGTTCCACTGTTCCAGTTCAACTGAGGGCATCAGCATCAACTGCTTCACTGGGCATGCGCCGAGCCCAGTTGAGGCTAATGCACTCAGTTGAACTGGAAGAGTCCAGGCAGTTTTCGGCACTGTGCCTGTTACCTATGCTGAAGGGAAAGGGTGGGTGGGGTTATCGGCCTCTTGTGACGTAGTGAGGGGACAGCAATGGCGCTGCTGCGGTGTGTAGTGTATGAGCGGAGGAGAGGCATCCTTTGGCTTTAGGGGAGCGGGTCTGAGTACTCAATGGGGGTGTTCCTGGGCACCTTTTGAATTAAAATAACACTCCTCAGGGCACCTTAATGACTCATTAGCATATAGATAAAAGTGAATTTTATGAAGATATAAAGTGAGCTCCAAGGAAAATGAAAAACACATGAAAAGAAGGTATGAAGTGCTTTAAGGACATACTTTTCGTTTAATATCGATTATCTAGGTGACAAATTCCCTTTAACCAACTAACTGTTCAGCCGGAGCTGGGCTCGGCAGAAGTGGATGGGGGGTAGCTTTAGCTGCTAATATCTCCTTAATGGTTAGCTAGCATTCCAGGCTTTCATACAAGACCAAAATGACAGCATTAGCCCAAGATAAGCAGGAAATATCACTGTTAAGAAATCGAGTTGAGAATAATCGCGTTTACTGCTTTTACTTTCACTTTCAGCTGCATTTATTGCATCCTGATTTCTTCAGTGATATCTTCCTTTGTATTGAATATAATGCTTTTATTCTGGTAGTTGCAGTTGCAGAGCTCACAGGCTGCAGAAGGACAGAAAAAATAGTGAAAAATTATATAGAAACGTGGCATTATCATCATTGTAGTGACAGACATAATAAAGTTGTTATTTTTACCACACAGTGAACGCCATAAATAAATTTCACAAAATAATGTTAAAATTGCTGTTTTTATATCTTTCCTAGTGATGATCAAGCACCCTGATGCTCGGGTGCTCGGGTGCTTTGCCCGAGCACATCGGGATGCTCGGGCGCTCTACCGAGCACCCGAGCCCTATAGAAGTTAATGGGAGAACCCGAGTATTAAACCAGGCACCCCCTGCTCTGAAGAGGGGAGGGTGCCTGGTTCATAGGAAAAGGTCAGAAATTGATGGAAACACCACCAAAATGGGTCGGGGACAGCATGGGGAGGATGTCTGGATGCATCTTGGACTACAATGTCGCTGCTTGGAACGATGTTGCCCGAGTTGTACGTCACTTTTACAGACTGACCATAAAACTCACAAAACCGAAGATAAAAGCGATTTTAGATGAAAAATTGTTAGGAAACATTCTTTCCTGTATATTTACTTTTATATAAATAGCAAGTTCAGACAATTTTTTTTATTATTTTCGGAACTGGGGCCATGATTAAGAGGGACAGCCGGTGGCTTCGATTGTGTTAACCAGACTATCATCTGATGATAATGAACTTGTAAGAGGAACGAACGATGAGCTGACCAGTGATCGCTGCCGCTTTGTTAACTCTAGATAACTTATAAGCTGATCGCACGTCCCCGTGATGTTGACGATCTATCGATGTCTGCTCTTTCAACTTTCGATGTTCTTTTATGCACCTACCATGGTGACCACGAGTAATGGGGAATCAGGGTTCGCTTCCGGAGAGGGAGCCTGAGGGATGGCCATGGCTACCACTTCCAAGAAAGGCAGGCGGAGGTGCTCCAATTTCCCAGTACCGCCTCAGTGAGGTAGTGAGGATAAATAACATTGGGAATGCCATGGGTATTTAGGATGAGGAAACGTTATACAGGAGGAGTGGTAAAGTATGATTGATGGCCTGCTGGTGACCCACTAGAAAATTAGCGGTGAAGGTCTTCAGCTGAGCTGACCATCTAAAACATTATGGGTGAGGGCCCGCAGGTGAGCTGACCATCCCAAAAATTATATGCGAGGTCCTGCGGGTGAGCTGACCATTGAAAACATTATTTATGCGAGGGCCTGAGGGTGAGCTGACCATTGAAAACATTATTTATGCGAGGGCTGGGGGGTGAGCTGACCATCCGAAAAATTATATGAGAAGGCATATAAGCGATGGCATTATATGCGACAATTAAGCATGTAGATATGATGGAGGAGGAGGAGGATGAGAAAAGGAAGATTCAACCATATACCCTTTTTTGTGGCGGAAGGGGTGCATGGGAATACAGAGTATTCAATACATTCTAAAGAACACATTTAAAGTGCCCTGATGTTCAGTCGTGGCTTTCCTCTGGTGGAGTGGAGAAGTCAGGGACAATCCAGGCCTTGTTCATTTTTATCTGAATCAACCTGTCAGCATTTTCAGTTGACAGCTGGATATGCTTATCTGTTATAATGCCACCAGCAGCACTAAATACCCGCTCAGACAAAACGCTGGCAGCAGGGCAGGCCAGCGCCTCCAAGGCGTAGAGCGCCAGTTCGTGCCACGTGTCCCGCTTGGACACCTAGTAGTTGTAAGGCACTGAGGGATCACTGAGGACGCTGACATGGTCTAGAAATAAGTGTAGATTTGCATCTCAATGCTCACAGCAAGCAGAGTTTGTGGAATACAGAAAATGACTGTCTGTCACTGTTATTTGAATTAAATATAGGCCACACACAGTCTAGATATAACTGTAGATTTGCGTCTCACTGCTCACAGCAAGCAGAGTTTGTGGAAAACAGAAAATAACAGTCTGTCACTAGAATTTATGAATTAAATATAGAATGCACACAGTCTAGATATAAGTGTAGATTTGCGTCTCACTGCTCACAGCAATCAGAGTTTGTGGAATACAGAAAATGACTCTCTGTCACTGGTATTTGAATTAAATATAGACCGCACACAGTCTAGATATACCGTAAGTGCAGATTTGCGTCTCACTGCTCACAGCATACAGAGTTTGTGGAATACAGAAAATGACTCTCTGTCACTGGTATTTGAATTAAATATAGGTCGCACACAGTCTAGATATAAGCGCAGATTTGCGTCTCACTGCTCACAGCAAGCAGAGTTTGTGGAATACAGAAAATGACTGTCTGTCACTAGTATTTTTTAATTAAATATAGGCCGCACACAGTCTAGATATAAGTACAGATTTGCGTCTCACTGCTCACAGCAATCAGAGTTTGTGGAATACAGAAAATGACTGTCACTAGTATTTTTGAATTAAATATAGGCCGCACAATGTCTAGATATAAGTGTAGATTTGCGTCTCACTGCTCACAGCAAGCAGAGTTTGTGAAATACAGAAAATGACTGTCTGTCACTGGTATTTTTTAATTAAATATAGGCTGCGCACAGTCTAGATATAAGTGTAAATTTGCATCTCACTGCTCACAGCAAGCAGAGTTTGTGGAATACAGAAAATGTCACTAAGGGTAAATTCCCCCAAAACAACTTTGGCTGCCTGCCACCTCTAACAAGGACTGTTAGTTCTTTCAAACGTCTTCTCAATGATAATTTTTAGATGAAATTTGCCCTAGACTGACTGTCCCTTCCTAACAGCAGCTCTCCCTGACTTGCAATGAGCCGAACCCACGTGATAGCACCCGATGACGCGTTTCGGCCAGCCAATCACTGTAATGCCAGTAGAAAACATGTCTAATGGCATTGCAGTGATGGCAATACTTACCTGCATGTTTACTGGCTGCTTAGCAAGTGCCAAGCATGCTCGCTCAACACTAATCTTTCTCCCTAAAAATAAAATAATAAAAGTTATTTACTACACAATATACCGTATTTTTCGCCCCATAAGACGCACTTTTTTCCCCCCAAAAATGGGGGGAAAGTGGCCCTGCATCTTATGGGGCAAATGCTGACATTTTTACATCGCCAGCTGCGATGTATGCGCGAGCGGGGAGGGACTGGGAGGAGGAGCAATTGCGGAGGGTCGGTGCAGTGACTGTACCTGGCCCCCCCGCTCCAGTGCTGCATTATTAAAATATAAGGTATCTAAATCAATTAAAAGTTCTGGTCCATGCCCCCCACCCCTATTATTACCGACACACGGCTTGTTGAGTTGATAGCAGGCATTCCGGGCGGCCGGCGTGTCACTCACTGACGTCACGTGCCTGCGCCGCCTACTTAATGAATGAAGCAGGCGGCGCAGGCTTGGACGTCAGTGAGTGACGCGCCGGCCGCCCGGAATGCCTGCTATCAACTGAACAAGCCGTGTGTCAATAATATTAGGGGTGGGGGGCATGGACCAGAACTTTAAATTGATTTAGATACCTTATATTTTAATAGTGCAGCACTGGAGCAGGGGGGCCGGGTACAGTCACTGCACCGACCCCTCCGCAATTGCCGGCCCCCAGCTCCTCCTCCCAGTCCCTCCTCGCTCACTCAGTTTTATGGGGGGAGGGGGTCTGTCGATGGCACTGTTATGGGATGGGGGATCTGTGGATGGCACTGTTATGGGGTGGGGAGGGTCTGTGGATGACACATATATAACAGTGCCATCTACAGATCCCCCATAACAGTGCCATCCACAGATCCCCCATAACAGTGTCATCCACAGATCCCCCATAACAGTGCCATCCACAGATCCCCCATAACAGTGCCAGCCCTGTTATGGGGGGGATCTGTGAAGGATACTGTTACAGGGGGGCTGTAACAGTATCCTTCACAGATCCCCCATAACAGTATCCTTCACAGATCCCCCCTCCCATAACAGTGTCAGTCACAGATCCCCCCCATAACAGTGCGTCATCCCCAGATTCCCCATAACAGTACGTCATCCCCAGATCCCCCATAACAGTGCATCCCCAGATCCCCCATAACAGTGTCCTTCACAGATCCCCCCATAACAGTGACATCCACAGATCCCCCATAATAGTGCCATCCACAGACCACCATTAGTTCCAAAAGCACACCTTTTGGTTAAAAATATTTTCCTCCCCAAAAACCCCAGGTGCATCTTATGGGCCGGTGCGTCTTATAGGGCGAAAAATACGGTATACACTAAAATGGTTCCTAAAAAACCTACAACTAATCTTGCAAAATAAAATAAAAATTAGAAGAGAAAATTGAAAAGTTATGATTGTTAGAATACAAAGGGGGAAATATCATTGGTCCTTAAGGCTAAAATTAATTATGTCACTAAGGGGTTAAAAATGTAATTGTGTCCCCTGAGTTGTGCGCCAACAAGATTTACTGGAGACACATATTAAAAAATCTACAATGAAAAAGTGACATTTTTGGGAGGGTTTTCCCAATTTTAATGTGCCTGTTAGGTCCCTTTCACATGACATGAACGCATAGCACCTGCACTGAATCCTGACCCATTCATTTCAATGGGTCTGTGTACATGAGCGTTTTTTTTCACGCATCAGTTCTGCGTTGCGTGAAAAACGCAGCATGTTCTATATTCTGCATTTTTTTCCCGCAGCCCTGGCCACATAGAAGTAAATGGGGCTTCAGTGAAAAACGCATTGCATCCGCAAGCAAGTGCGAATGCAATGCCTTTTTCACTGATGGTTGCTAAGAGATATTTGTAAACCTTCAGTTTTTTATCACATGTGTGAAAAACGCATAAAAATCTCATTGCACCCACGCGGAAAAAACTGAACAACTGAATGCAATTGCAGACAAAACTGACTGAGCTTGCTTGCAAAATGTTGCGAGTTTCACTGAATGCACCCTGAACGCATCCGGAGCCAATCTGTCACGCTCGTGTCAAAGAGGCCTTAGGAGGTTAAACCACATAAAGCACTTGATTAACCAATGATTATTATGAACAGTTAAAATCCATACTCTCCTCTTATCTTCTGTCCACCTTTCATCCTTTTCAAACAGCAGGACTTTTTTGTGTGTCAACGGATGCGTTTTCTGCCCCTATCTTCTGGATATACCTCTGCTCATTTCAAATATCCATTGGTACCCATCAAGACTGCCCCTTATTTCCCTTATTATTTACAGTTATAATTGATCATTTGGCCGAAATCAGTGGAATGACTAGGTATAATCATGGCATTGCAATAGACAACACTGAACATCAGATTATTCGCCAATAATTGCACTTTTTGACCCACATGAGTCTCTTCTGGCAGTCATTTCTGTTTTAGACCATTTTGGTGTTGTTTCATACTATAAAAGTAATAACAGCAAATCTCAAATACTAGACATAGTTGTACCTCACAGACACTGTGGATTTTAAACAGAAATTCTAGTTCTCCTGTATGGGGGAGAATCTACCATATTTAGGTAGCTGTTTGGCTTTTCCTGCCTCTTGTATATCTTCAGTTCATTTCTTACCTATTTTACAAGAGATTTAGAAGGACCTTACTGGCTACAGTATTTTAAATATGAAGTAACCTGGATTAGAAGAATAGCAGCTATTAAGATGCTAGTTATTCCTAAAACTGTGCCTATTCCACAATGTTCTCCGTTGCAGCATCTTATTTACACAAACCTTACTGCTTAAATACTCCTGGAAAAGAGGCCATCCTGGAGTAGCAGCTCAAACACTGTACTTATTTGTCACTAAATGTGAAAATAAAAATAGGGAGAATATAGCGCTACATGTACGGCGCTGATATCCGGGACAGAAATTCCAGCCCCCTGGATCTCATAGGCAAGCAGGCTGAAGTGTAACACACAGTGTATTGTATTGTATTGGGATGCATTGTAAAGGGGATCAGACCCCCAAAAGTTGAAGTCCCAGAGTGAGACAAAAAATAAAGTGAAAAAATTAATTTTTCCCCAAAAAATTAAGTTTCAAGTTAAAATAAAGTGTATTTTTCCCAAAATGAAGTAAAAAAAAATAATTTTAAAAATAGGGAAAAAAAGAAAAGTAGGCATATTAGGTATTGTCGCGTCTGTATCGACCTGCTCTATAAAAATATCACATAACCTAACCCCTTCGTTGAAAACCGTCAACAAAATAAAATAAAAACTGTGCTAAAAGAAACATTTTTTTGTCACCTTACATCACTAAAAGTGCAATACCAAGTGATCAAAATGGCGTATGCCCACCAAAATAGTACTTTATCCTGCAAGAAATGTAAAGAAATGTAAAAAAAATAAAAAAGTAGACATATTAGGTATCGCCGCGTCCGTAACAACCTGCTCTATAAAAATATCGCATGACATAACCACTCAGGGAAACACTGTATAAAAAAAAATGTCAAAAAAGCCATTTTTTGTCATCTTACATCACAAAAAGTGTAATAGCAAGCGATCAAAAAGTCATATGCAGCCCAAAAAACCTAAATAAATTAAAAAAAAGTGTACATGTTAGGTATTGGCTTGTCCGTATTGACCTGCTCTATAAAAATATCACATGACCTAACCCCTCAGGTGAACGCTGTCACCTTACATCACAAAAAGTGTAATACCAACAATTAAATGTACCCCAAAATGGTACCAATCAAAATGTCATCTCATCCCTCAAAAAATGAACCCCTACCTAAGACAATCGCCCCAAAAATAAAAAAAATAGGGCTCTCAGAAAATTGCAACACAAAAACAAGATTGTATTCTGTTCAAAAATGATTTCATTGTGTGTAAAACTTAATAAAAATAAAAATGATAGACATATTAGGTATTGCAGTGCTCTATAAAAACATCACATTATATGCCCCCTCAGGTAAATGCTGTAAAAAAAAAATACCAAGCAATCAAAAAGTATTATGTTTACCCCAAAATGGTACCAATCAAACCATCACCTCATCACACAAAATGAGCCACTACATTACAGACAATCACTTAAAAAATAAAAACCAATGGCACCCATAAACCTATCCATCAAAATATGCGCTGTAAAAGCCATATGGCGCTCCTTCCTTTCTGAGTCCTGCCATGTGCCCCCACAGCAGATCACCACCACATATGGGGGGGTGTTGCCGTATTCAGGAGAAAATGGCTAACAAGTTATGGGGTGCTTTTTCTCCTGTTACCGCTTGTGACATTTTGGGCTAAAGCAACATTTTATTGGAGGAAACAGAACTTTTCATTTTTACAGCCAAGTGTTTCCAAATTCCGTAAAACACTGCTCACTACCCCCCTTAATATATTCTTTAAGGGTGTAGTTTCCAAAATGGGGTCACTTTTTGAGGGTTTCCACTGTAGGGGTACATCAGGGTCTCTTCAAATAAAAAATGGTGCCTAAAAACCATTCTAGCTAAATCTGCCTCCAAAATCCATATGGTTCTCCTTTCCTTCTGACCACTGGCACGGGCCCATAGAGCAGTTTACCGCCACATATGGGGTATTTCTGTAAACTGCAGAATCAGAGTAATATATATTGAGGTTTATTTTGCTTTTAACAATTGCTGTGTTGCAAGAAAAAAATGATTAACATAAAAAATCTACCAAAAAACTGAAATGTTGAAATTTCACCTCCATTTTCCTTTAATTTTTGTGTAACACCTCAAGGGTTAACAAAGTTTGTAACATCAGTTTTGAATAATTTGAGGGTTATAGATCATTTATGGGTGGTTTCCATTACCTAAGTGTCTCATAATCACTTTAAAACTGAATTGGTGCTCAAAAAATGGGTTTAGAAATTTGGCTGAAAATTTGAAAAATAGCTTTTAAACTTCTAAGCCTTGTAAGGTCCTAAAAAAAAAAATGACATATACAAAATGATGCCACCTCAAAGTAGACATATGTGATGCCACCATATAAAGTACAATGTGTCCCGAGAAAGCAATCTTGGAATGACTTGGATAAGTAAAAGCGTTCCAAAGTTATTACCACATATAGTGACACATGTCAGATTTGCAAAAATCAGCCTGGGATTTAAGGTGAAAAGTGGCTCCGTACTGAAGGGGTTAAACCACCCCAGATAGCATTCCTATCAGAAGGCCTGCAAATTCATCTTAGAGAACAATTACTTTATCTACAATAACAACACTTATTATCAACGCACCGGGACCGCTATTGGGACACGAGTAGCACCTTCTTTCGCTAATATTTTTATGGGCGAATCTGAGGAACTACACATATGGGAACACCAGACACACAAAAACAGCATCACCTATTACATAAGTTACATAGACGACCTGTTCATTATCTGGGATGGGGATGAGAAATCCGCCCTAGATTTCTGTAGTAGTCTCAAGTTCTCAACATTACTAACTTTGGCATCACCTTCACACCTAAATTCAGCAGAGAGACAATAGAATTTTTGGATATTGTCATTACCAGCCATAACAATAAACTCATCACCATAACCATCTTCAAAACAGTAGATACAAATAGCTACATCCAATACACCAGCTTCCACCCTAGAAAATGGCTCAAAAACATCCCCTATTGTCAATATAAACGCATTAGACGGAATTGCACCAATGACACTGATTTCACCATACAAGCAAAGATTTTGGAAAAAGATTCAAAGAGAAACAATATATAAAATGCATACAAAAAAAGCCTGCAACTAACTCAAGCAGAATGTCTCAAACCAAGTACAAAAGGACCAACCACTCTGAAAAACCTCCACTTCATCACACAGTACAACACATCAAATTCCATCATCCTGCAGATCCTGCAAAAACATTGGCACATTCTACTAAAAGACCCATATCTCAAGAAGTACCCCCCAAACAAACACAAAATCACATATAGACGTGCCCCCACCATCCGAAATCTACTAGCACCCAGTAAACAAAAACACCTCCAGAAAGGACACGCCCCCACAAACACTAACAAAGTGGGAAGCTACAAATGCAACACCTCACACTGCCTCTGCTGTACAACCATCACACACAACAAAACGTCCTTTTCTTAAAATACAATAAAACCTCCTTCAATATCAGACACCACCTAACATGCCAATCTTCATGTTATCTATATGATTGAGTGCTAATGCGGTTTACAATATATAGGACGCACAACCCAAGCATTACATTGCCGCCTAAACCAACACCGCCACGATATACAAAAACAATACATAAAACACAGTTTATCCAGGCATTGCGCTAACACTCCTGAAAAAGAACAACACCTCATCAAAATCACTCCGATAGATTTCATACCCCCCATACAATAGATTTGACCTCCTCCAAAAACGAGAGGTATACTGGATTTATCAGTTGAACACACTCACCCCCAAGGCTTGAATTAAATAAATGAAGTTATAACGTAATTATGTGTCCTAGGATGATACACACATACAGGTAGATATAACCCAGACACATATAAATATATAGGAAAAAATTACACACTTTCAGTATATACCTAGTGAACACCAAATACAGCACTACTGGCCCAAAAATACCATTGCTATCAATGCATATTGCTATTAAAGTACTCCACCATTAACAATACCTCCCTCACATTAGTATATATTTGGATACAACCAACCCAGAAGCATAGACAACGTTCACTTTTTTCAAATAAAACCCTATTCCATAAATTAGCTACCAGATAGTTACCACTTAAAACCCACAATTGCCAGCTACACATATGGATAAGCACAAATATGCACCCTGAACTTAGTATACACATATACGTACTGAAAGTACGCATACATCAAGTGCACCCATCTGTCCTATATTAGAACTGTTAAAAAAACCTTGTCTACACTATACCCATATATATATATATATATATATATATATATATACAGAAAGACGAAAGGTGTGGCAGCACAGACAAACAGTCCGGGTGCAGGCTCAAGTAAAGGGATAAGCGACCCAATCTTCAATATTGTCGAAAAAGTAGAGCAGCACACCAAAATAGTGCAAAAAAAGTGTTGGTCTTTATTCACACATCAGTGCAGGCAACGTTTCGGCTCTGAACATGAGCCTTTCATGTTCAGAGCCGAAATGTCGCCTGCACTGATGTGTGAATAAAAACCAACACTTTTTATATATATATATATATATATTAGCACAGAATATGATGTTTCTTACACAGGTATATATGTGACAGCTTCATATGTGACATCGCTAAGTAAGCCACCAGGCACCACTATCCTGTGCCCTGTATCCTGTGTCCGTCTCACATCTTGATGGACATGTGCATCCAGGTCTACCCCATGGCATGATTCACCCATACACACCATGTGAAATCCCGGCGTCCCGCTTGGAACCGAGAATTTACCTCCATCCTGAAGTATAACGCTGCATAGAGACTCGATCAGAAAAGCAGTATGCATCTTTTTTTAGCAGGGATGGCAGCGTGCACCAAGGACAGTGGCCAAGTTTAATAGTTTCCGGCAAAGGACAGATATTTTTCTGGGGTGAAATTCAATTGCCAAAATAGCAATCCCCTAAATCTGGTGTCCCAGAAGTGGCTGGCCAAGTTTAATAGTATCCGGCAAGAGATAGATAATTTTCTGGGGTGAAATTCAATTGCCAAAATAGCAATACCGTAAATCAGTGGTTTAAGCTGTGGCTGGCAAAGTTTAATAGTGTCCGGTAAAGGATATATTTTGTTCTGGGGTGAAATTCAATAGCCAAAATAGTAATACCGTAAATCAGTGGTTTCAGCTGTGGCTGGCCAAGTTTAATAGTGTCCGGCAAAGGATAGATTTTGTTCTGGCGTGAAATTCAATTGACAAAATAGTAATACCGTTAATCAGTGGTTCCAGCTGTGGCTGGCCAAGTTTAATACTGTCCGGCAAAGGATAGATTTTAAATTGTTGGGTGAAATATTACCATTTTTGCAAGGTACAAACCCCTGCACTGTATAACTGACAGGGAACTTACAATTGGCGGTTACATTCTTGCATGAAATAAAGCCTTTTTGGGCTGTGAAGCCAAAGGTAGTCGCCAATAACAGTTTTTTTATTTTAATTTTTTTTTTTATAAATTAGTGTAGACCCCAAAACATTAGGAAAATATAAAAAATAAAACTTGTATAACAGTGGTTGGGTGAGTCCGGTATAAATGTCTATTCTGCATAAGGTACAAACAAGTCCTGTGGGATCCATGCCTGGTTCTTTTTAATAAACAAGAGCTTGCCCACATTGTCTGCGGACAGGCGGCTGCGCTTGTCTGTGATAATGCCCCCAGCCATGCTATACATACGTTCAGACAATACAGTGGCTGCAGGATAGGCCAGCACCTCCAAGGCGTAAAGGGCAACCTCAGGACATGTGCCCAATTTGAAGACCCAGAAGTTGAATGGGCCAGACCCAGTGGCGTAGCTAGAAATGATTGGGCACCACAGCAAATTTTTGAATGGGGCCCCCCTCCCCCAGTAATTTTTGCGCAACCCCTTCCTTTCATGCCGCCATGCCTGTGGCTACTAAAGATCGCTCTCTCAGACCATGCCCAGCAGCTGTTCCATTCGCTTTCTACACTGTCTATACTGCCAATGTATATAATTTCATTGTATAATACTGTTAGTCCTCCTCCTCCTCCTGGATGGGCCCTTTCTAGGTCACGGCCCCAAAGCAGTTGCTTCCCCTGCTTCCCCTGTAGCTATTCCTCTAGGCAGACCCATCAGTCAGTACGTGTACTGTTCCACCATGTTGCTGTAATGCTGCCTCCTGCTAAGATGTTCCAGATCTGCTGGTGGTGCAAGTTGTTGTGGCGTGATGAGAAAGGTTTTCCACATTTTGCCCATGCTAACCCTGCCTTTTGAGGTGTTGCTGGTGACCCAGCTGCATTGGCAAATTCTTCCTTCTCCTCCTCTGCCTTAACCTTGTGCTTCCACTGAGTCCCCGGTGTCAGGTGTGAATGCCATCAGCAGTGTGTCTACTAGCGGGCTCATCTTCCTATTACACTCTAGTGAGGGAATCAAGGACGGCACATTGTCCTTGTAACAGGGATGCAGCAGGGTGGCCACCCAGTAATCAGCAAAAGTTAGAATGTGGCAGTAACTGGGTGGTCGTTGCACAGGCACTGCAGCATGTAGTCGCTCATGTCTGCCAGGCTTCTCAGAGGCAAAGACAAGCTATCCTCTTTGAAGGAGGTATATCGTCTGTGTCCTCTGTATCCCCCAGCGTTCCTCCTACTCCTCCTCCTCATCCTCCAGAACTGTGCCCTGGCTGGACAATTGTGTTCCAGGCCAGGGCCTATGTTGGTGCATGTACCCACCCTCCGAGCCACTTGTATTTGGTTGGCCTTAAGTTAAGGATAAGGTGTGTATATAGTTTTGTTTCTTTATATGGTTAGTTTAGCTGCATTATAGTTATTTTAATATGTTTTTAAGAAAATTTGTAAATAGTTTGTTAATGGTTTGAGTGAAGGGGGGGGGGGGGTGTTGTGTGTGTTCAAATAACTAAATTGATTTTCACTGTCTGGTGTTTAGGAATTTCTGCACCCCAAATTCAGCACATGTGGCAGGCAGGGGATGTGTGTCAAACCGGCTAGGCCCAGACCTGCTAGTATATTTCGCCCTTTAGCGCACAACACCAGGCCGGGCTGGAGGCTCAGTGGCACCAACCAATGGTCGGTCTGTTGTTCCATGCCTGTCCACAGCTCCTGCGCAGTGCGGGGTTTGTCCCACAAACACACAAGTTTTAAAACAACCTGCTGTCGTTTCCCCCTGGCTGTGCTGATGTGGGTGTTGAAGGTGTTACGCTGAGTGGATAAGGAGGAGGAAGCCGAGTAGGAGGAGGAGGTAACAGGATACAAAGAGAAATGCCCAGCAATCCTCGGGGGCGGAAGGACATTCGCAAAAATGCTATCCGCCTCTGGGCCAGCTGCTACATTTACCCACTGTGTTGTTGGTTATGTGGACGTTGCCATAGATAGCGTTGCGCAGTGCACACTTGATTTTGTACGCCACTTGGTTGTGCAGGGAAGAGATGGCTTACCTGCAAAAGTAGTGGCGGCTGGGATACACGTACTGTGGGATAGCCACCGCCATAAGGTTTTTAAAACTGTCCACCAGACAGAATTACAGTATTTCAAAGGACCAGGAAGGTTGAAATAAGGCATTCAGAGCCATGGGTAGGGGGTTACTTCCTCTTTCTATTTCTTTTTCTCTCCAGTGTTTGGGAGATGGACAGCTGATAGCCTAACACTTCCATGGAATTTGGTGGAGATGCTTGGTGACAATGACAGATGTGGTGGCGTTGCTGCCACATCCTCTGTTTGCTGGGTGACAGGTGCCACTGTCACTCACTTGGGCTCAAGTTTAGAATGTTTATTTATTATTTTTCTGTATTTTATTTTATTTTAAGTCATTATCCTATTCAAATATGTTTGCAGGGCATTTACCTACATTTTGCTGCCTTTTGCAGCCCTCTAGCCCTTTCCAGGGCTATTTTAAAAGCCATTTAAGTGCCCAAAAGTTCAGGTCCCCATTGACTTCAATGGGGTTCGTTTTCGGGGTGAAGTTTGAGTCCAGTTCGGATCCCGAACTCAAACATTTTCGTGAAGTTCGGCCGAACGTCTCAAACTCGAACATCCAGGTGTTCGCTCAACTCTATTAATAAGGTTAATTTTAACTGCATAATGGAATGCTTTGTGTCCCTTATGTATCACTACAAATGGGAAAAATGGACTTCTAAGTATTTTGCTGACTAACAGAACTTACATGATATCAAGGGCGGATTGGGAACTTAAAGAGGCCCTGGAAAAAACTAAAAGTGGCCTCCATGTTGTAGGGAGATCTAAACTGACAAAAGATGGGTCAACAAAAGTAGATGGGGCCAACACAAGTAGGCAGGGTCAGCAATACTAGTACAAAGTACCACACCAGCAGAACCACATACCACAGTGCTGCTCAATATACTACCCCAGAAGCTGCTCTTCTGTAGAGGCCAGTACCTGCTGCCAGGTTCTTTGTCCTCCTCCTCCAGTTGTCACTAATTAAGGTATGGAATAGGGGATTAGGAGGTGAGATGCAGGCTACAGCAACAGCACTACCTTCAACATTCTGTCCGGACTGCCCCGTTCCAAACCCTTAGCTAGAGTGCAAACCACAAGACTCCAGAGTTCCTTTGCCATTTATACACTACCTTATATAGAGAAGGGTGTCTTCCGATGCCAGCCAGGTACGTAAGTCCCCCATGCACCGAGTGTTAACACAGAGAGCATCAGATCATTATATACCAGGCCAGCAGAAGTGCTCAGGCAGCCCCCTCAGCATCAGTCCACTAGATAATTTCCCTGTAAGGTCAATGGCCAGTCCTCCCCTGTATGATAACCTGTTCATCTCCGCAGTTGCCCTGATGATTGGATTTCTGATGGTTTCTTTTCTTTAGTTCTTGATTTCCTCCACATATCACTGAGCTGTTACTACTAGGGGTAATAGACTGTTGTATGTGATGGCTTCCCAGATCATCACACCAGCAGTTGGAGCAGTGTGCCACTACACAGCAAAGGCATGATTGAAGTGCTTACCATGGGGCCTCCATGCTCTAGCATGGCTGATCCCAAAAAGAATCTGGATCCCAAAAAGAAGTCCATAGCAATCCAGGTTTCTCGTTGATGACAACACTGCCAAAACAAGGTGACAGTGGCTGGCTGTCAATGGCAGGACATGTAATAAGTTCTGTCATATTACATTTATTTCTGCAAAACCCCTGAAAATGATCCAGGAAGAGACAGGGGTGTGTAATGAAGGTGCCACCTGTGTCTGGATGGTGGACAACAAAACTGTGGGAGCTACTCGTGTTTGTGGATCAAATGATTATCACTACTGGTGGTCTGTCTAGGCCATCCTGAGCCTGTTTGCTGTGTCTGCGTACCTTCACATAACCATTGCTCCCAACACCTTCTAACAGCTAGATCACAACTGCCAAGACGGTGGAGAATGTGTTGAAATTACCATCCTGCTTCTCTCAGTACAATGATGTGCCCCTTCTCAAAGTCTGTCAACTGGACAAAATGTCTTCAAATGTGTCGTAGAGGCATGCCTAGCAGTCAGCGATCTTTTACCAAGAGACACTACCCAAAAGCAGCCTCTGAGAGCTTTTTCATAGGGCAGTGGGGGAAGTACCTTCTTCCCCTCTTGTGGCAACACCTGAATTATTTGCATACCTGCCTAAGACATAATTGCATTCTGGGTTTTGCAGCATTCCGGCATTTCTATATGTATGCGGTATTATTTTTGTCAATGCATGTATATGGAACATATGCATGCCCACTTTTAATTGAATCTTAAACTTTGTTTTTACAGCATATCCAGGTATAAATGTGAATTACCTGTAGCTTATAAGACATACACCTAAGTGGCAAGTGAGTGGCTGAAAAGTAGCATATTTTCCACTGGAACCGATTCATTCCTTCTTTGCTGGACTTCCATCTCTTTTATCTGTGGCCATCATAATTTGGTTTCTGTGAACTATCATGGAGTTCATTTCAGTACATTGTTGTCTGTCAGTATTGATATACACTTTGGGGTTCATTTATTAATATCGGTGCTTTAGACGCCGGTCTTAATAACCGACTGTGCTAGTGGGGATCCACCTCTACATAACGTTGCTTATCCACATAGTAACATAGTATATAAGTATATAAGACCGAAAAAAGACATTTGTCCATCCAGTTCGGCCTGTGTCCTACAAGTTGATCTAGAGGAAGGCAAAAAACCCCTGTGAGGCAGAAGCCCATTTTCCCCACTTAAGGGGAAAAAAATTCCTTCCCGACTCCAATCAGGCAATCAGAATAACTCCCTGGATCAACGACCCCTCTCTAGTAGCTATATGCTGTAATATTATTACACTCCAGAAATACATCCAGTCCCCTCTTGAATTCCTTTATTGTACTCACCATCACCACCTCCTCAGGCAGAGAGTTCCATAGTCTCACTGCTCTTACAGTGAAGAATCCTTTTCTATGCTTGCGTACAAACCTTCTTTCCTCCAGATGCAGAGGATGTCCCCTTGTCACAGTCACAGTCCTGGGGATAAATAGATGATGGGACAGATCTCTGTACTAGCTTCCTTGCTGACTTAAATTTAGACCATTTTCTACGCCTAAAACAGACACCACGCCCCCTTTTATAGACCTGGTGTGAGGGGGGCAAATTAGCAGATTTTGGCACAAATAACCTTTTTGATGCAATATGCAACAGATATATGCCAGAAAACTGGTGTATATAACTTAGTAAATGACCCCCTTTGTATATGTTTCTTGCAGCATCCGGTTGTTGTGAATTTCAGCCCTACTCAAAGGCTCCTTTCACACGGGCGTGATTTCCACGTGGGTGCAATGCGTGAGGTGAACGCATTGCACCCACACTGAATCCGGACCTATTCATTTCAATGGGGCTATGTACATGAGCAGTGATTTTCCCGCATCACTATTGCGCTGCGTGAAAATCGCAGCATGTTCTATATTCTGTGTTTTTAACGCAAAGCAGGCCCCATAGAAGTGAATGGGGCTGCAGGAAAATCGCAAGCATCCGCAAGCAAGTGCGGATGCGGTGTGATTTTCCCGCATGGTTGCTAGGAGCCGATCGGGATGATGACCCGATCTTTATTATTTTCCCATATAACATGGTTATAAGGGAAAATAATAGCATTCTAAATACAGAATGTAAAGTAAAATATGTGATTGAGGGTTAAAAATAAAAAAAAAGTAACTCAATCACCCATTTTTTAACCCGTAATCACCCATTTTACTTTGCATTCTGTATTTAGAATGGTATTATTTTCCTTTATAACTATGTTATAAGGGAAAATAATAAAATATACAGAATACTCAACCAAAATCGCACATTTCCCGCAACGCTCCCGCCTGTTATCCGGGCGTCAAACGTGACGTCCATGTGAAAGAGGCCTAAGAGTTGGGGATTTCTGATTACCAAGAGAAACTGTTAGTACTTGGAAAAAGTGGCTCCTATATGTGAAATCTATTTCTGCGGTCCTGTGAAACACTGGCATCATTATATTGACTTTAGTCAGGGCCGGATTAAGAGCATTATGGGCCTGGTGCTGAAGATTTTAATGGGTGGAATGTTCCGCCCATGATCCGCCTCCAGCCACGCCCATATCCTCCAGAGCCGCAATTTGAGGAAGCCTGAGCTAGGCAATCAGCTATCAGCAGTGATAATATCCCCATAGTGACCCCAGCAGTAATATTATCCCCAATAGTGGCCCCCAGCAGTGATAATGTCCCCCATAGTGGCCCCCCATCAGTGATAATGTCCCCTATAGTGGCCCCAGAGACATGAGAAAAGTTTGAAGAAGTGAGTGCTCCCTTTCCCCCATCCTCTGTGTCATGCAGGACAGCTGGGGGACACTGACATTACTTGGTATTCTGCATGACACATGTGCAGAGACATGAATCTCTGGGAAAGCTGAGTGACACCCCTCCCCCCACCTTCCATGTTTTTATCTACATTTATGCCTTGCAGGATAGCAGGAAATCTGAGTGACATCACATGATGTAAATAGCACCCAGCTTTCCTGCTGTCCTGCATGGCACATGTAACACAACTCCCACCTACCCTCCTATCTTCTCATACCTCTGCACTTGTGCCATGCAGGATATCAGGAAAGCTGAGTCACATTACATGATGTAGTGACAACCAGCTTTCCTCCTATTTTGAATGGCATATGTGCAGAGGAGTAGTCTGGGAAAGCTGTGTGACCCCCCCACCTCTGCCCTGTCCTCAGCTACAAGTTGTCAGTCACTTCATTATTGCAGCAAGCAGGAATCAGGCATGATGGAGCTAGTAGGCGGGAGGCGGAGCTAGACAGCAGGAGGCGGGACTATGAGGCAGAGTTAGCAGATGGGAGGCAGTTAGGAAGATAGACTGCGTGCCACTGTTCTGCCAGATTTCTATTCCTAGACAAAAGTCTATATCGGAAGTGACGCGGCTGCACCGGAAGTGACGCAGCCGCATATCAATCAACTGGTGGAGGGTGTGCGCAGCGCGGCGCAAGCACACATCCACTGTCTTACCAAAGAATCATTGCAGGGCCTCCATAGAAGTACTTCGCGCACCGCGCATGCGCACTTTGGGGTATAGAGATTTTGCAGAGCAAAGTGTTGCATCAGATCTCCCTACCCCTGAGTGCGCACGTGCGCACAAATAATCAGTTGCACTTCATCCTTACGGCAGAGCTAAGTGCAAATCATATACAGCACTCAGCTCTGTGGTGTATCACAAAATATCCAGCACTCAGCTCTGCCGTAAGGATGAACTGCAACTGATGATTTTCACTCAGCTCTGCCGGTGCGGCCACGTCACTTCCGGTATAGACTTTTGTCTAGGTATAGAAATCTGGCAGAACACCGGGCTAGATGCGCTCTAGAGAGCGGGCACAGCACAGCTACACACAACTCCAGCAGCAGCCTTACTCACTGGTGGAGCCTCTCACAGGGTGGGCCCCCTATTTTCACGCTGGGGCCTGGAGCTGCAGCTCCATCTGCCCCTACGTTAATCCGGCCCTGACTTTAGTGCAAATGCTCCTTGTTTGTGGATCTTTTTGCCTTCAGATTTGTCATTAGTAAGTAAAAAGCATGATCAATAATGTTGAAGTCAGATGACTGAGGGTACTTTCACACTAGCGTTTTGGATTCCGTTTGTGAGATCCGTTTCAGGGCTCTCACAAACGGTCCAAAACGGATCAGTTAAGCCCCAATGCATTCTGAATGGATAAGGATCCGTTCAGAATGCATCAGTTAGGCTCCGTTCCGCTTCTATTCTGATTTGGAGGCGGACACCAAAACGCAGCATGCAGCATTTTGGTGTCCGTCTGAAGAGGCGGAGCCTAACTAATCCGTTTTGAATTACAATGTAAGTCAATGGGGACGGATCAGTTTTCAATGACACAATATGGTGCATTGAAAACGGATCCGTTCCTATTGACTTTCAATGTAATTCAAAACGGATCCGTTTTGGACTTTGTCATTTTTCTTTCAACTAATGCAAACAGATCCGTTCTGAACAAATACAAACGTTTGCATTATAGGTGCGGATCCGTCTGTGCAAATAAACAGACGGATCGGCACCAACGCAAGTGTGAAAGTACCCTAAGTTGATGAAGGTCTTTCAACACATGTTTGTTTTAGTAAATACATGCATTCCCCATGACATAACAATTCTGAAACATCTTCTCTTTTCAACTTTTCTATCATTCGTGTACATACCATATTTTTCGCTTTATAAGATGCACCGGTTTATAAGATGTTTAAGAGAAGGAAAATCATAAATCAATATTTTTCAGCAAACCCCAGATCAGATCCCCAGTCTTATCAGACTTCAGATCAGACCCCCATATCAGTCCCCAGATCAGACCCCCATATCAGTCCCCAGATCAGACACCCATATCAGTCCCCAGATCAGACCCCCATATCAGTCCCCAGATCAGACCCCCATATCAGACCTCAGATCACATTTCAGAGCAGATAAAAAAAAACTAAATGAACTTACCTCTCTGGACAGCACTGCTACTTTTCACATCCAGACAGACAGGAGGAGGACAGGTCTTCTTTAAAGGGGTCAACTCAATTCACAAAAAACAGGCACTTACTAATGTATTGTGATTGTTCATATTGCCTCATTTGCTTGCTTGATTATTTTTTCTATTACATTATACATTGATCATTTCCATGGTTATGACTAGTGTTGAGCGAACAGTTCGAAAATCGTTCGGGTCCGTACCGAATTTTGGGGTGTCCGTGACACGGACCCGAACACGGACATTTTCAAAAAAGTTCGGGTTCGGGTCCGGTGTTCGTCGATTACTTCCCGCTTTCTGAAGGGCTGCACAGCAACCAATCAGCTAGCGTTTTACTTCTTGCCCTAAGAGCCCATCACAGCCATGCCTACTATTGGCATGGCTGTGATTGGCCAAGTGCAGCATGTGACCCAGCCTCTATTTAAGCTGGAGTCACGTAGCGCCGCACATCACACTGCTCTGACTAGTGTAGGGAGAGGATGCAGCTTCTGTGAGGGCGAGATAGGCAGGGATAAAGAAGTGATTGAATGATCTACCTTTCTACACCTGTGCATCAGAACAACTCAGCTGAGCTGTTCACTGAAAGTCACTATTTTGTTGAGACTGGCCAGAGCGATTTTTACTGGCACATGTAACTGGGCTGACCGGCGGTGGCCATTTTGGGACTTGTGGTGCGCCAGCACTTGCTGCCACAGAGTGTAAACCAAAGCTCCAAAGAAGTTAAAAATCTACACCTGTGAATCAGAACAACAGCGATTCAGCTGCTCAGTCAAAGTCAATTTTTTTTCTGGCTGGGCAGACTGTTTTCTGGCACATGTTACTGGGCTGATAGGCGGCGGCCATTTTGGGACTTGTGGTGCTACAGCAAAAGTTGCCACAACGTCCATTAATCTCATGTAATAGTCGATTTTTTCATAGATATACTACATCAGGGGTTTGGCTGTGCTTGTGTCAACCATACTAACTGCAAAGATATTTAATATATCAGTGGTGAAACTGAAAGTAACCCACTTGGATAGCAAATCCCATGAATGTGCTGTTCCAGCTAGGCTAGCCAGTGCCACTACTTTGTCCAATACTGTCAGCCAGAAATATTTTTTTTTTTTATGTGCCAGAAATATAAATTAGAAAAAGCTTTCACCGTAATAATAAAATTATTCTGGTGTTAGACCAGAAGAAGCACTCCTGTTGTAATTAATACTGTAAAAGGCTTAGGCAATATTTCTCCCAGTGTGGGAAATTTATCTAGCAAAACTAGCATTTTAACAATTCCGGTGTTCTGAAATACCAGCAGTCCTCTTGTAATTAATACCGCCAAAAGGCATTATATCGTCCAGTGTTGTAATTTTGGTGAAAAAAAGGCCAATTTAATCAATCTGGTGTTTGTTAGACCAGAAAAAAATAGGCCTCACGTTTTCACTCCTCTAAAAGGAATTATATTTCCCGTGTGGTAATCTATGTACCAAAACTAGTATTATAAAAATCTGGTGTCCAATTAGCAGCAGTGTTCTGGTAATTAATACCGCCAAAAGGCATTATTGTCCAGTGTTGTAATTTTGGTGAAAAAAGGCCAATTTAATCAATCTGGTGTTTGTTAGACCAGAAAAACTAGGCCTCACGTTTTCACTCCTCTAAAAGGAATTATATTTCCCGTGTGGTAATCTATGTACCAAAACTAGCATTATAAAAATCTGGTGTCCAATTAGCAGCAGTGTTCTGGTAATTAATACCGCCAAAAGGCATTATTGTCCAGTGTTGTAATTTTGGTGAAAAAAGGCCAATTTAATCAATCTGGTGTTTGTTAGACCAGAAAAACTAGGCCTCACGTTTTCACTCCTCTAAAAGAAATTATATTTCCCGTGTGGTAATCTATGTACCAAAACTAGCATTATAAAAATCTGGTGTCCAATTAGCAGCTGTGTTCTGGTAATTAATACCGCCAAAAGGCATTATTGTCCAGTGTTGTAATTTTGGTGAAAAAAGGCCAATTTAATCAATCTGGTGTTTGTTAGACCAGAAAAACTAGGCCTCACGTTTTCACTCCTCTAAAAGGAATTATATTTCCCGTGAGGTAATCTATGTACCAAAACTAGCATTATAAAAAATCTGGTGTCCAATTAGCAGCAGTGTTCTTGTAATTAATACCGGAAAAGGAATTATATCTTCCAGTGTGGGAATTTTGGGGCTAAAAATAATATATTTTATTGTGGTGCGAGTTGAATCGCAACAATGAGGAAACATTCTATTAAGGGACGAGGACGCGGTCGTGGTGGTGTCCGTGGAACCTCTGTTGCTGGCAGAGGACGTGGCCGTTCGGCCTCAGGCGCACAAAGTAGTGAAACAACTCCCTCAAGTAGCCGGCAGAATTTACAGCGATATTTGGTGGGGCCCAATGCCGTTATGAGGATGGTAAGGCCTGAGCAGGTACAGGCATTAGTCGATTGGGTGGCCGACAGTGCTTCCAGCACGTTCACCACATTGTCTTCTGCCCAGTCTTCTGCGGAAAGCGCACAGGTGGCACCTGAAAACCAAGCCCATCAGTCTGTCACATCACCCCCATGCATATCAGGGAAACTGGCTGAGCCTCAAATTATGCAGCAGTCTCTTCTTCTGTTTGAAGACTCTGCTCCCACGGTTTTCCAGGGGCGTCCACCTATCCCTTCCCCAGCGGTGGAAGACATTCCATGCACTGACGCACAACCACTTATGTATCCAGATGATGAGGACATGGGAATACCACCACAGCAGAGTGACCGAGTTTCTGATGATGACGAAACACTGGTGCCCACTGCCGCGTCTTATTGTAGTGTGCAGACTGAACAGGAGGAGGTCAGGGAGGAAGACTGGGTGGAAGACGATGCAGAGGACGATGAGGTCTTAGACCCCACATGGACTGAAGGTCGTGCCGCTGACTTAAATAGTTCAGAGGAAGAGGCAGTGGTGAGACCGAGACAACAGAGAAGCCAAAGAGGGAGCAGGGGGCAAAAGCAGAACAGCCGCCGTCCAGAGAGTTCGCCTGCTATTGGCCAGCGCCAACAGGGACCCAGCACCCCAAAGGCATCTTCAAGGAGTTCCCTGGCATGGAACTTCTTCAAACAATGTGCTGAGGACAAGACCAGAGTGGTTTGCACGCTGTGCCATCAGACCCTGAGGCAAGGCATTAACGTTCTTAACCTGAGCACCACCAGCATGATCAGGCAACTACATGCAAAGCATGAACTGCAGTGGAGTACACACCTTAACCCTGGGTTCAGACCTGAGCGTTCTTGAAACGCGCGTTTTATGCGCGTTTTTGTCGCGCATATTTCAGCGCGTTTTTGCAAATAGGAAACGCGCGTTCTTGTGATTGACTACTGTGGTGTCAATCACAAAACGCGCGACAAACGCCCCAAAAAAAGCTCAAATACTTGTTTATGCGTCGGGCGTTTTACAGCGCGTTCAAACACGCTGTAAAAATCTCAAGTGAGAACCAGGGCCATAGGAAAGCATTGGTTTTCATGTGTTGAGCGTTTTACAGCGCGTTTGAACGCGCTGTAAAACGCTCAGGTGTGAACTTAGGGTAAAAACAAGGAACCCGCTCAGGCTCCCCCTGCTCCCTCTAGCGCTGCTGCCTCGGCTTCCGCCTCGAGAGGAATGTTGCCACCTGCCGAGCAGCAAACAGAGGATGTGCCACCGACACCACCACCACCACCGCCACCGTCACCTAGCGTCTCCACTATTTCACACAGCAGCGTTCAGCTCTCCATCTCTCAAACCTTTGAAAGGAAGTGCAAATTCCCACCTAGTCACCCTCGAGCCCTTGGCCTGAATGCCAGCATTTCTAAACTACTGGCCTTTGAAATGCTGTCATTCCGGCTGGTGGACACAGACAGCTTCAAACAGCTGATGGCCATGGCTGTCCCCCAGTATGTGGTTCCCAGCCGCCACTACTTCTCCAAGACAGCCGTGCCTTCCCTGCACATGCAAGTGTCCGATAAAATCAAGTGTGCACTGCGCAACGCCATTTGTGGCAAGGTCCACCTATCCACAGATACGTGGACCAGTAAGCACGGCCAGGGACGCTATATCTCCCAAACTGCACACTGGGTAAATGTAGTGGCGGCTGGGCCCCAGGCGGAGAGTTCGTTGGCGCACGTCCTTCCGCCGCCAAGGATCACAGGGCATCATTCTTTGCCTCCTGTAGCCTCCTCCTCCTACTCGGCTTCCTCCTCCTCCTCCTCTGCTTCCACCAGCTCATCCAGTCAGCCACACACCTTCACCACCAACTTCAGCACAGCCCGGGGTAAACGTCAGCAGGCCATTCTGAAACTCATATGTTTGGGGGACAGGCCCCACACCGCGCAGGAGTTGTGGCGGGGTATTGAACAACAGACCGACCAGTGGTTGCTGCCGGTGGGCCTCAAGCCCGGCCTGGTGGTGTGCGATAATGGGCGAAATCTCGTGGCAGCTCTGGGACTAGCCGGTTTGACGCACATCCCTTGCCTGGCGCATGTGCTGAATTTGGTGGTGCAAAAGTTCATTCAGAACTACCCAGACATGTCAGAGCTGCTGCATAAAGTGCGGGCCGTCTGTGCGCGCTTCCGGCGTTCACATCCTGCCGCTGCTCGCCTGTCAGCGCTACAGCGGAACTTCGGCCTTCCCGCTCACCACCTAATATGCGACGTGCCCACCCGGTGGAACTCCACCTTGCACATGCTGGAGAGACTGTGCGAGCAGCAGCAGGCCATAGTGGAGTTTCAGCTGCAGCACGCACGGGTCAGTCGCACTGTGGAACAGCACCACTTCACCACCAATGATTGGGCCTCCATGCGAGACCTGTGTGCCCTGTTGCGCTGTTTAGAGTACGCCACCAACATGGCCAGTGGCGATGCCACTGTTATCAGCATGACGATACCAATTCTATGTCTCCTAGAGAAAACGCTTAGGGCGATGATGGAAGAGGAGGTGGGCCAGGGACAGGAGGAGGAGGAGGAGGATGACGGGTCGTTTTTAGCACTTTCAGGCCAGTCTGTTAGAAGTGGCTCAGAGGGAGGTTTTTGCAACAGCAGAGGGCAGGTACAAATGTGGCCAGCCAGGGACCACTACTGTAGGACGAGGAGGATGAGGAGGAGGTGGAGGAGGATGAGGATGAAGCAGGTTCACAGCGGGGTGGCACCCAGCACAGTGCAGGCACATCCCTGGTGCGTGGCTGGGGGGATACAGAGGATGATGACGATACGCCTCCCACAGAGGACAGCTTGTCCTTACCTCTGGGGAGCCTGGCACACATGAGCGATTACATGCTGCAGTGCCTGCGCAACGACAGCAGAGTTGCCCACATTTTAACGTGTGCTGACTACTGGGTGGCCACCCTGCTGGATCCACGGTACAAAGATGATGTGCCCACTTTACTTCCTGCACTGGAGCGTGATAGGAAGATGCGCGAGTACAAGCGCACACTGGTAGACGCGCTCCTGAGAGCATTCCCAACTGTCACAGGGGAACAGGTGGAAGGCCAAGGCCAAGGCAGAGGAGAAGCTAGAGGTCGCCCACGCAGCAGTGTCACGGCCAGCTCCTCTGGGGGCAGGGTTAGCATGGCAGAAATGTGGAAAAGTTTTGTCTCCACGCCACAGCTAACTGCCCCACCACCTGATACGGAACGTGTTAGCAGGAGGCAACATTTCACTAACATGGTTGAACAGTACATCTGCACACAACTCCACGTACTGACGGATGGTTCGGCCCCATTCAACTTCTGAGTTTCCAAATTGTCCACGTGGCCAGAATTAGCATGTTATGCCTTGGAGGTGCTGGCCTGCCTGGCGGCCAGAGTTTTATCTGAACGTGTATTCAGCACGGCAGGGGGCGTCATTACTGACAAACGCAGCCGCCTGTCCGCAGCCAACGTGGACAAGCTGACGTTTATAAAAATGAACCAGGCATGGATCCCACAAGACCTGACCCTCCCTTGTGCAGAGTAGTCCTTAATAAATGCCTTAAACCATGTTGTCTTGTACTCCTGGCCACTTCTTCATTGAAAAATCAATTTTTGAAATTAAGTAGGATCTTGGGGTGCAACCCAGAGTTGAATGAACCTTCCGTCTGTCTGGGTGCCGGGGCCAAAGTACATGAAAGTGTCCTTCTCCTGTGCTGGGTGATATGAATGTTATACTTGTGCTGTCTGACATGTCTCCTTTGTGTGGGTGCAGGGGGCCAAAGTCACTGAAAGCGGCCTTCTCCTGTGGTGGCTGATATAAATGCCTGAATCTCTGCTGTATGACCTCTCTCCTCTTTCTTGGTGCAGGGGTCAAAGTCTCTAAAAGTGCCCTTCTCCTGTGGTGGTTGATGTGAAACTGATGCTTGTGCTATCTGACCTGTCTCCTCTGTGTCGGTGCTAAGGCCTAAGTCACTGAAAGCGGCCTTCTCCTGTTCTGGCTGATATAAATGCCTCAATCTCTGCTGTGGGACCTCTCTCCTCCGTGTGGCTGCAGGGGTCAAAGTCTCTAAAAGTGCCATTCTCCTGTGGTGGTTGATGTAAATCTGATGCTTGTGCTATTTGACCTGTCTCCTCTGTGTCGGTGCTAAGGCCTAAGTCACTGAATGCGGCCTTCTCCTGTGCTGGCTGATATAAATGCCTGATTCTCTGCTGTGGGACCTCTCTCCTCTTTCTGGGTGCAGGGGTCAAAGTCTCTAAAAGTGCCCTTCTCCTGTGGTGGTTGATGTGAAACTGATGCTTGTGCTATCTGACCTGTCTCCTCTGTGTCGGTGCTAAGGCCTAAGTCACTGAAAGCGGCCTTCTCCTGTGCTGGCTGATATAAATGCCTGAATCTCTGCTGTGAAAACCTCTCTCCTCCGTCTGGGTGCAGGGGTCAAAGTCTCTCAAAGTGGCCTTCTCTTGTGCTGGGTGATGTGAAGCTGATGTTTGTGCCATCTGACATGGTTGCCGGGGTCCCATTAAATGGTGGTCTACTCCTGTGGTGGGTGATCTAAATGCATGATTCTCTGCTGTGAAAACCTCTCTCCTCCGTCTGGGTGCAGGGGTCAAAGTCTCTAAAAGTGGCCTTCTCTTGTGCTGGGTGATGTGAAGCTGATGTTTGTGCCATCTGACATGGTTGACGGGGTCCCATTAAATGGTGGCCTACTCCTGTGGTGGGTGATCTAAATGCCTGATTCTCTGCTGTGAAAAACCATCTCCTCCGCCTGGGTGCAGGGGTCAAAGGCTCTCAAAGTGGCCTTCTCTTGTGCTGGGTGATGTGAAGCTGATGTTTGTGCCATCTGACATGGTTGCCGGGGTCCCATTAAATGGTGGCCTACTCCTGTGGTGGGTGATCTAAATGCCTGATTCTCTGCTGTGAAAACCCCTCTCCTCCGCCTGGGTGCAGGGGTCAAAGTCTCTAAAAGTGGCCTTCTCTTGTTCTGGGTGATGTGAAGCTGATGATTGTGCCATCTGACATGGTTGCCGGGGTCCCATTAAATGATGGCCTACTCCTGTGGTGGGTGATCTAAATGCCTGATTCTCTGCTGTGAAAACCTCTCTCCTCTGTCTGGGTGCTGGTCCAAAATACATGAGAGTGGCCTTCTCCGGTGGTGGTTGATATGAAGCATGATTCCTTGCTGTGGGACCTGTATCCTCTGTCTGGGTGCTGGTCCAAAATAAATGAGAGTGGCCTTCTCCGGTGGTGGTTGATATGACGCATGATTCCTTGCTGTGGGACCTGTATCCTCTGTCTGCGTGCTGGTCCAAAATAAATGAGAGTGGCCTTCTCCGGTGGTGGTTGATATGAAGCATGAATCCTTGCTGTGGGACCTGTATCCTCTGTCTGGGTGCTGGTCCAAAATAAATGAGAGTGGCCTTCTCCGGTGGGGGTTGATATGACGCCTTATTCCTTGATGTGGGACCTCTCTCCTCTGTCTGGGTGCTGGTCCAAAATACATGAGAGTGGCCTTCTCCGGTGGTGGTTGATATGACGCATGATTCCTTGCTGTGGGACCTGTATCCTCTGTCTGGGTGCTGGGCCGAAATAAATGAAAGTGGCCTTCTCCGTTGGTGGTTGATATGAGGCATGATTCCTTGCTGTGGGACCTGTATCCTCTGTCTGGGTGCTGGTCCAAAATAAATGAGAGTGGCCTTCTCCGGTGGGGGTTGATATGACGCATGATTCCTTGATGTGGGACCTCTCTCCTCTGTCTGGGTGGTGGTCCAAAATAAATGAGAGTGGCCTTCTCCGGTGGTGGTTGATATGACGCCTTATTCCTTGCTGTGGGACCTGTATCCTCTGTCTGGATGCTGGTCCAAAATACATGAGAGTGGCCTTCTCCGGTGGTGGTTGATATGACACCTTATTCCTTGCTGTGGGACCTGTATCCTCTGTCTGGGTGCTGGTCCAAAATACATGAGAGTGGCCTTCTCCGGTGGTGGTTGATATGAAGCATGATTCCTTGCTGTGGGACCTGTATCCTCTGTCTGGGTGCTGGTCCCAAATAAATGAGAGTGGCCTTCTCCAGTGGTGGATGATATGACGCATGATTCCTTGCTGTGGGACCTCTCTCCAATTGATATTGGTTAATTTTTATTTATTTTATTTTATTTTAATTCATTTCCCTATCTACATTTGTTTGCAGGGGATTTACCTACATTTTGCTGCCTTTTGCAGCCCTCTAGCCCATTCCTGGGCTATTTTACAGCCTTTTTAGTGCCCAAAAGTTCGGGTCCCCATTGACTTCTATGGGGTTCGGGTTCGGGATGAAGTTCGGGTTGAGTTCGGATCACGAACCCGGACATTTTCCAGAAGTTCGGCCGAACCTGTCGAACCCGAACATCCAGGTGTTCGCTCATCTCTAGTTATGACCAGACCAACCAACAATCCAGAAGTGGTGGACGAGCATTCAAAAATCATGCCTTAACAGGGGGAAGATTCCATGCCCCTGTTTATAAACCGAGAAAGTAAGAAGTGATTCATTTTGTACAAGAGTCCAAAAATTGTGGCTTAACGGAGCAGAATGCCTGTCTGTACTTATACATGCACAAGTGTTATTTGTCAGAAGAAAGAGTGGTTTTAACGAGCCTGGAAAAAATGTCCCCTTTAATTGAGAGCGGCAGCAGTACAGTGTGGATATTGACAGAGTAGGCAAGTGGCAGTAAGGGATTAGCAGCAGGGAAAGGCAGCTGCGTTGGGGGCAGCAGCCATATGGTACAAAACCTTGTGGTATGGAACAGGATGGTGTGTAGGCAGACAGCCCACGTGGCGTGATGGGCATTGTCAGTGAGGGCAGATCTATTTACCGGCCTCAGTCGGAGGTGTGTGAACATCTTAACAGATCCATACCTCATTCATTTTGCCAAAACTGATGTGATGTTTTGTACAATAGCGTAGGACAATTTTATCCGTTTGGGTGTCAAAACTCCCCCTGCCATACTGAAACGCTCTTTGAGATGGCTGGGCAAAAGAAAACAAAAAGAGCATACTGAGTCAGTTCGGGACACTGTTCTAGTCATCCTCCCCAGAAGTCCATGGTGTCAGGGAACACAGTATGTGCTGGGAAAATGCCACAGTAATTTAGAGAACAAGACAATTTTAAACAATTGCTTTGATGAAAGAAATGTACAGCTGGCCAGAAGTACGAATATTATACAGCAGAATAAAATTTTGGTCAGGGCTTGGAACTACATTTACATATTGAAGAAACACTTTTTAAGGACTCTTTCCTGGCCAAAAGTCCATGGGGTCAGAGAAAACAGTATGTGCCAGAGAAATGGCACTGTCTACGTTCCTAGTTGTTCAGGTGTCCGTATGCTGATGTTTGGCCCAGCAGTGGAAAAAAACTGTTTAATCATGTAACAACTAGTAAATTGAACTGGGTGCTGTGTCTACTGATACTTGTTGTAGCTGACGCACCTAGAAAGTGGTGACTAAAATTTGGGTGAAGGTGTGGAAGTGCGCCATATTTGCAGAATGAGACAATTTTTACTCATGCCTGCCTGGCCAAAAGCCCTAGTGATGGCATGTGGAAAAATACAGCACAGAATAATTAAATTTTGGTAAAGGCGCCACAATTCACACGACGAAGTGGTACAGCCGCAAGTGCATTGTCAGCAATTTGGCTTGGTGAAAGTTCATCTTTCTCACAACCGGATTGCTGAGCTCATAAAGTTGTTTTCTGGCCACACATTCCATTATTGATGACTGATTACAGAGAGGAGGAGTCTGATGATGGCTACTATAGAACAGAATTAAATGTGGATGAAGGCATGGAAATGCAAGACATATGCAGAACAAGATAATTTAAATGGACAATGGGCAGATGTACAGAATTAAATATGGTTGAAGGGTGCAGAAGTGTGCTGCATTTACTACAACTGAGAGGTATGGTAGAAACTGCACCGCAAGCTACTTGGCCAGGTGGGGATTTATCTTGCAAATAAGCTAATTGTTTATCAAGAATAGTTTTCTCAGAGCCACACATTCCATTATGGATATCTCATGATGGAGCAAGGAGAAAGAAGAGTCTGAGAAGGAGAAGAAGCAGCTGAAGATGATGACAAGGAAACTGTACTGCTTGGGGATGCAGATTGGCTGCCACAAAGAAGACCTGGAGATAGAAGACAGACTTGTTTTTATTAAGAATGCTGGCCAGTTCTATTTTCCCACAGAATTCAGTGATGCAGCATTATGCACTGCTTGAACACACATGGCTTATCTTGTACACAGTTGTGGTTTTGTGTGCCAACCTTGTGGAGAAAAAGCGCCATATAGGAGTTACTCGTCTGGTGTGTTTTGAGCGACAATCCACACCGTGCTGCAGCCCTCCCACCCTCCCCCAAAAAAATAGATAAATACAGTATATTTAATAAACGCAGCCAGGACATGGGCTGTGTTTCTGTCTCCTGTTAGTGCAGTTGTTCTGAGAGGAGTGAGAGATCAGACTACTGCTTTGACTGTACATTTCACAGTGCAAAAAACACAAATCAATTATTAAACTGTCCATCCGTAACTGTTGGTCAGTTGTAACGACCCAGAGTGACATTACCACTCTTTTCTACACCTTGCTACCACTTTCCATAAGCTAATATATGTCCTACAAAATACATCATGTAATGTGCATATTTATTGCCATGTATTCCTATGTAATGTTATGTTCAAGTGTAATAACCTGGTTGACCACTCAGTGGCAGCAACACAACTGGCAGGAATAATTCTAGGGAATGGATTGTTTGTCCATTCTCTCTCTTTTAGAGGAGAGGAGGAGTTATCTTAGTGAAGGAGTTTTAGTTTCCTCCCTAATGGGAGAAGGTTGTGCAGGAGCCATGCCCCTGCCAGGCAAAGGTTCCAAGGTTTTCATTAGGTCCTGTCTGGCACGCCAACCTTACAACTCGAGGTTGAGCACCTGGTTTCATCCCCTACCTTGGTTTGCATTGCCTTCCTAGTTCAAGCTGAGCCGAAGCTTGCTATAGTTAAAGCCAGTACAGAAGCTGAAAGGATTGCCTAAACAAAGATCATCTACTACTGACATAGCTGAGCTGAAAGAGCTACAGAGAGAACCCCTCAGAGAAGTGTTTGTGACTTGTGAGCAGAGTAAGTTTGCCTGCCAGAAGTGTTTTGCAAATACCTGCTGGAGACCAAGATAATTCAACTTACTGGAAACCATTTGGATTACAATTTTACTGCAAGTAAAACCAACTGTTCAACGTTTATTCAAGTCTGGACTCAACTTTATTTCCATATCATTCAAGTCATCACTTTGTTCTACCCTATCTAAGTTAACCCCTTCCCTTGTCACTTGCTTCGGACCACCACATCTGGGATTCCAACCATCACCAAAGGTAGGAGCACCGTGACAAAGTGTATTTATTTTCTCCAAGGATTTTGGGGCCTATTCAACACCACTTTGGCCAATCCTATCTTTGGCACATTCCATCATACAAAGGGAGCCTTGCTTTCCCGCTGCTTAACCGCACCTGGCATCACTTACACTTACTCTAAAAGAAGGACATATTTCGTAGATACCTCTAGAGGGGTAAGGGAATCCCTCAGGTGTGCCCCAGTGGGACGCTGCACAGTGGGCACCTGTTACTAGGTGTCCAATACTGTCCGTCCCTGTCAGTCAAGGGGCGTCTGTTACTAGGTATCTATTACAGTCCGTCCATTACTCTCCATAATTTGTGGTCAGTGGACATCTGTCAGGGTGTACAGTGCGGAGCACGCATATGAGTTATTATGCTACAACAGTTCAGATAGTGAAATGGACACTGCTTCAGAGGAGGCAATATATTCAGACAGCAGTGACTCAAGTTTTGGTTCTATCATCGGACCCCATAGCCCTATGGTGGTAGAAGACGTAGTTACGTCATCATGTTCACGGCCCAGTTTTGCTGTCCCTTCCACAGCATGGGCTCCTGAACTTTAATTTTCCTCCCAAGTACCTCAATTTTTAGCTACTCCACAAATTAATGTGGGAGTCACAAATTTTACCACTACGCTTTATTTATGGATGATAAAGTCCTGGAATTAATTGTACAGCAGACTAATCTGTTTGCCACACAGTTTGCTGTACAAAAGCCCACATCTGTTTACTCAAAAAGGTTGACCCGACAAGTGTCCTTGAGATTAAAAAAGTTTTGGGCATTACCTTTAATATGGGCATAGTAAAAAAGCCTTCAGTCAGTTCCTATTGGGTTGCAAGTGTTGTCCACTCAACGTCTGTGTTTGTACCTTTCCCAGGTCCTTAATTGCTCTTCTTAGGGATTAATTCTTAAACTTATACATCCCTGATAAAAAATCTGTCTGGCAACATGTCCCTTTTCAATTTTAAATGCCTCCTTTCTTTCCTACAATGTATTCCATCCAAGCATGCCAGATATGGGATACAAATATAAAAGGTGTGTGAGAGACAGGCTACACTTGCAGTCCTTCTGTATATGAGGGCAGAGACTCCCAACTTAACCCCTCCCCCAGACTGCCCCGAAATTATTGTAACATCAGAGAAAATTGTGTGGAACCTGTTGGCGCCATTCCTGCACAAAGGGTACCACATATACACTGATACTTTCTACATAAATGTACCCCTTTATAAATCTCTCCATGTTGAAACACATGGGCTTGTGGGACCATATGCAAAATCAGAGTGGGATTCCCACAACCACTTGCGTCCAAGCAATTGGTGAAAGGAGGATCCTTTGCCTTTGCAAGTGACCAGCTGCTTGCAGTGAAGTGGAAGGACAGGAAGGATGTCTACATGCTGACCACCATGCACACAAACACCACAGTGGCAGTTAGGGGGAGAGGGGGCTACTGCTGACAAGCACAAACCGCTCTGTGTAATAAACTACCAGACATTTATGGGAGATGTAGACCTCTTGGACCAGGCGCTTCAACCCTACCTGGTGAAGTGAAAAAACAGGGCCTGGTACAAAAAGGTAGGTATCTCATTCAGATTGCTACCTATAATGGTTTTGTTATATTTAAAAAAGGCCCAAGGAACACTCAGCTTCCTCGAGTTTCCGGATAAGATTATTGAGAGTCTCCTGGTATTCACCCTACACCTGGACAAGCCTTTGAATCTGATTATATCAGAACTGCACTTCCTTCACCCTGTCTGTGCCAATAATCCATTTTATTTAATACCAAAAAGGCTTGGTAGGGAGGTGCCCGTTTTAGGAAGTCGATTTCTTTTCATTTTCTGTTTAGTTTGTGGCCTTTCCAGGTGGGAAGGATGCTTTTGGAAAAGGCTGTGCAGCATTTATTTTTTCAGACATTGAAACAAAATTTACCCATTTCAGATTTTTTCCCCTACTTTTCATTGTTTCATTCTTATAACTATGTCCTGCTACATAAATCTGTTAATTCCATTCACATTACTATATTTCGATATGGGCATAATATTTTTTATTTGGAGGATTTCTAATGATTGATCTGTTCCGTACCATACACTAAGATTTTATTAAAGGGAATCGGTCACCTGCCTATCCGCATTTTTTTTTTCCTTTCGACTAGTGCAATAAAATACCTGATATCCATATGTTTTCTTCTTTTTGCTGTGGCACTTGTATTTTCTGTAAAAAAACGCTTTATCCAATATGCAAATTAGGATCCAAGGAGCCCAGAGGGGCGTTTTTTTTCTGCCAAGGAGCCCAGGAACGGCCCCCTGATGTGCCCAGCCTGCCTAAATTTGAATCATAAGAACGCCTCCATCTGTACGATCCTGTGGCAACTGAGGGCAAGAGCCTCAATAGTGTCACTGGGCATGCGCCGAGCCCAGTGACGTTTTCCAGAGGGCTGTTGCCTCAGTAACACTATTGAGTTTCCGTAGGATTGCGCAGGCGCAAGATTTCCGGTGGCGGCCGAGAGGAGGATCTGCGGGCAGAGAGCGGAGGTAGCCGGGGGGCAGAGCCGTTAGCCTTGCCTCTATGCGGTGATTTCTGCAGATGGAGGTGTTCTTATGATTCAAATTTAGGCAGGCTGGGCACATCAGGGGGGTGTTCCTGGGCTCCTTGGCAGAGAAAAAATGCCCCTCTGGGCTCCTTGGATCCTAATTTGCATATTGGATAAAGCGTTTTTTTACAGAAAATACAAGAGCCACAGCAAAAAGAAGAACACATATGGATGTTAGGTACTTTATTGCACTAGTCTAAAGAAAAAAAAAATTGTGGATAGGCAGGTGACAGATTCCATTTAAGGATTTGTTTTTAGTGGACCTCTTATACCTGACAATATGTGACAATATGAGATACATTTTGGTGGAATTACTGTTCCTACAGATCCTGGACGCTGTCCTTTTGTATATTCTGTAGGTGATTGGTTATTTGTATGCATAGCTGTTATGGTGCACTGCATCGCTTGCCACATTTGTCTCTTGTATAGGGATTGATGAGGTTAAAGAGACGTTGTACAACCATTCACATTGACTGTCATTATATGTCAGCTTGCTATTATAGCCCTACAGGTGTCCTTTCATTTTTCATACATGTTCATTTATTTTCTTTGACATGTTGCCCTTCACCACAGTAGTGTTATTTACTGCAATCATTTCCAGAAATTTCCCAGTGGGCCGATGGCCAGGGCCAGTGGAAGTTTTTGGGGATGTATTTTGTGCTGCTGGCAGTATTTTTTAATGCACTGTGGTATTTGGCTTTGTCGGGATGGTATATTGTGCGACAATATGATATTGCTGGCCCTGACTTGATAACAGGGCCACTTTTAGTATTTTTCCAGGGTCACTTTAAGTTCTCCGTCCGCCCCTGTATGTCCGACTAGAACACTGCTCACAAAACAGCATCAGAATGACATAAATGTGGGACAACTGCTTTGTTGGCGAAACATAGTCATATGTGCAATCAAATGTTTTTTTTACAAATATGCCTCCATTATAAGTACAGTGATTCACTTCTCATAGTTATGTACCACAAAGAAAAGAAGGTGTGTGATAGTAACAAAGTTCCCAATTAAAAATGTTTTTCTCCCATTTTGTCTTAAAATGTATAAAAAATTTCAAGAATACCATATATACCCATTATTTTGTCCCATAAAAAAAATTGCACTCAGCATGCTCACTACACCAGTAAATGCATGTGTTAAAGGTTTTCGTTTTTAAAATGGGGTAATTTCTGAGGGGTCTCTATTGTTTTATCAGCTCAGTGCCTCCATAAATGTGGAAAGGGGACTGAAATATTTTCAATTTGTGTTCTGAAAGCAACTGGGTGCTCCTTTATGTTGGGTCCTGCCATGTGTCAAGACATAAGACTAAGGCAATGCCACAATGGTGTAATTAGACCTGCTCACCGCTGTGGATGCAACGGCAAGCAGGTAAACAATGAAGAGGAGGCAGTGCTGGCACAGCGCACACCTTCTCTTTAAACAGCTGATCGGCGGGGGTGCTCGCTGTTGGACCCCTGCCGATCTGATATTGATGACCTATCTTGAGGATAGGTCATCAATATAAACAGCCCGGAGAACCCCTCTAAGGGGTCTAGTTTTCAAAATGGGTTCATTTCGGTAGGTTTTCTATTGTTTTGGCGGCTCAATGCCATTACAAGTGTGCAATGAGGCTGAAACATTTTCAAGCAAAATTTGTGTTCTGAAAGCCAGTGGGTCTTCTTTATGTTTGGGCCCTGCCATTTGTCAAGACATAAGATTAAGGCCACAATGGGGATGTTTCTGAAGACAGGAGAAATGGAGTGATATATTTTGGGGTTTGCTTCTTTTTCATGTGCTGTGTAGAAAAAAAAATGTCTATAACCACCTCAGCCCCCCTAGCTTAAACACCCTTAATGACCAGACCACTTTTTACAATTCTGCACTACACTACTTTCACCGTTTATTGCTCCGTCATGCAACTTACCACCCAAATGAATTTTACCTCCTTTTCTTCTCACTAATAGAGCTTTCATTTGGTGGTGTTTCATTGCTGCTGACATTTTTACTTTTTTTGCTAATAATCAAAAATGACCGAAATTTTTGCAAAAAAATGAAATTTCTGACTTTCTACATTTCTATATAAATTTTTCGCAACATTTATTGTTCTACATGTCTTTGATAAAAAAAAAAATCCAATAAGTGTATATCTATTGGTTTGGGTAAAAGTTATAGCGTTTGCAAACTATGGTGCAAAAAAGTGAATTTCCGCATTTTGAAGCAGCTCTGACTTTCTGAGCACCTGTCATGTTTCTTCAGGTGCTAGAATGTCAGGATAGTATAAATACCCCCCAAATGACACCATTTTAGAAAGAAGACACCCCAAAGTATTCGCGGAGGGGTATGGTGAGTTCATGTATCATTTAATTTTTTTTCACAAGTTAGCGGAAAATGACTCTTTCTGAGGGAAAAAAAATAATAATAAAGTTTCCATTTCTGCTAACTTCTGGCAAAAAAATAAATAAATCTCCCACGGACTCACTATGCCTCTCAGTGAATACCTTGGGGTGTCTACTTTCCGAAATGGGGTCATTTGTGGAGTGTTTTTACTGTTTTCGCATTTTGATGGGGCTAAATTGTGAGCAGCCATGTAAAACCTAAAGGTACTCATTGGAATTTGGGCCCCTTTGCGCACCCAGGCTGCAAAAAAGTGTCATTCATGTGGTATCGCCGTACTCAGGAGAAGTAGGGAAATGTGTTTTGGAGTGTATTTTTACATATACCCATGTTGGGTGAGAGAAATATCTCTGTAAATTGACAACTTTGTATAAATATTTTTTAAAAGTTGCCGTTTACAGCAATATTTCTCACACAAAGTATGGGTATATATAAAAATACACCCCAAAACACATTGCCCTACTTCTGCTGAGTACGGCGATACCACATATGTGCCACTTTTTTGCAGCCAAGATGCGCAAAGGGGCCCAAATTCCCATGAGTACCTTTAGGATTTCACAGGGCATTTTTACGCATTTGGATTCTCACGCTTTTGGACCCCTAAAAAGCCAGGGCAGTATAAATACCCCACATGTGACCCCATTTTGGAAAGAAGACACCCCAAGGTATTCCGTGAGGGACATGGTGAGTTCACAGAAAAAAAAAAATTTGGCATAAAAATGAAATTGATATTTTATTTTTTACAAAAGTCTCATATTCCACTAACTTGTAACAAAAAATAAAATTTTGCATGAACTCACCATACCCCTGACGGAATACCTTGGGGTGTCTTCTTTCTAAAATGGGGTCACATGTGAGGTGTTTGTACTGCTCTGGCATTTGAGGGTCTCCGCATTTATTACACGTATGGCCAGCATGAGGAGTTTCTGCTATTCTCCTCATATTGAGCATACGGGTAATGAGATTTTTTTTTTCCGTTCAGCCTCTGGGCTGAAAAAAAAAATAAATGAACGGCACAGATTTTTTCATTCGTACCGATCATCGTGGATGAAAAAATCTCTGCCAAAATCAGTGACTGCAGTGCGGTGGGCTGGGCGCTAACTACCTAACAAGTAGCTAACTAACTGGCGGTGATAAGGGACTCTTATGCGCCATTCACACGTCCGCAATTCTGATTGCGGAACAGAATTGCGTACCCATTCATTTCTATGGGGACAGACTTTGTCCCGCTCGGATCCGGAATTGCGGATCCGCACTTCCGGGTCTGCACTTCCGTTCTGCAAAAATATAGAACATGTCCTATTCTTGTCCGCAATTGCAGACAAGAAAAGGCATTTTCTATATAGTTCTGGCAATGTGCAGATCTGCAAAATGCGGAAAGCACATTTCCAGTGTCCGTATTTTGCGGATCCGTGGTTCAGATCCGCAGATCCGCGGATCCATGGATCCGCAAAACACATATGGACGTGTAAATGGAGCCTTACAGGGGTGTGATCAATGACAGGGGGGTGATCAGGAAATCTAGATGGGGTGATCAAGGGGTTAACAAGGGGTTAATGAGGCTGGGAACACACCTAGGCGTTTCTGAATCGCGCGTATGATGCGCGTTTTTGGATGCGCATTTTTGTAACTAAGAAACGCCCGTCATACGCGCGATTCAGTGATTCTCCCCTATGGCATCATTGTCCATAGGCGCGTTAAAACGCCCCAAAGAAGCTCATGTACTTGTTTGGGCGTGGGGCGTTTTACAGCGCGTTCAAACGCGCTGTAAAACGCCCAAATGTGAACCATGCCCATAGGGAAGCATGGCTTTTCACATGTTGTGCGTTTTACAGCGCGTTTGAACGCGCTGTAAAACGCTTAGGTGTGTACCTAGGGTAAGTGACCGGGGGGGGGGGTAGTGTAGTGGGGTGCTTGGTGCAACTTTACATAGCTACCTGGTCCTCTGATGGTCGATCCCAGCAAATGGGACCACCAGAGGACCAGGTAGCAGGTATATCAGACGCTGTTAACAAAACAGCGTCTGATATACATCTTTGATGCGATTGATTTCGCATCTACAGCCTGCCAGCTTGATCATCGCTGGCAGGCTGCAGTATAACTGCCGAGACGCGCGCGCCACTGTGAACGCGCGCGCGTTCACAGCAAATCTCGCATCTCGCGAGATGACGCACGGATGCGTCCAGCCAGAGCAACAGGACTGCCGGACAGACGGCGGTCCTGAGGAGGTTAAAATGACACGTGTAAAAATTAAATTTGGATTTTTTCAACTGCTTAGCATTCATTTCTTTAAAAAAACTGTGGGTCAAAAAACTCACTTCAGCTCTAGATAAATACCTAAAGGGGGTCTATTTTTAAAAATGTGGTCATTTCTGTTTCTATTATTTTAGCACTTATAAGCCTCTGAAAACTTGGCTTGGTGCATAAAAACATTGTGTGGTGTGATGGCTGCTTCATTTACTCACTCCTCTCATGTAAACCGCATAGCGACTAAAAAACAGTGACCCTTTTATCAAAACCCGAATGTAACCTGCTCTGGGGACACCCACAACACCTTAGTGGGATGAACTGGAAATGGTCAAAATAAAGATGGTGGACCAAGAAGACAGGAATTGCAGAAACAAGGTCAAGTTTCAGGGCATCCTGGAATCTGTCTCTCCAGTGGACCTCCCTAAATATCTCAAATAACTCATACAGGCCACCCTGCTTCATGCCACAGAACCTGATCTCATCATAGACCGAGAGCATAGGCTTCCTAAACTCAAGATTCTGCTTGAAGCAACTCTGCGCAATGCTATAGTGCACATTCATTTCCATCATATTAAAGAGCAACTTATACAAGCATCTAGAAAGCTGCAGAAACTACCTGAACAGTACCAAGCAATTTCCGTTTCATCTTAAATGACTTTACAGGCAAGGAAAAAACTTCTACCAATCACGGAACCATTATAACATCATGGCATCTCATACAAACTGGTCTTCTCCATGAAAATAATTATCTCTAGGAATGGCATAGTTCACACGGTATCTTCTGTGGAAACCGGCTTCGACCTTCGGTTGCAGTGGGGCCTCCAGGTTACACCACCTCCATCTGCAAAGACACTTACCAGGTATCCAAAGCTTTAAAGCGTTAACGTATACATTTTTTCCATCCTACAAAGTCCAGCAAGAATATATACGTGAATGTTTTCCTATATTGTGCAAGCACTGCCACCACTCCTGGATTACAGGTTGGGTGTAACCATGGAAACAAGTGTGAGATATGTAAAGAGAATGATCCACCCCAATAAAATTTTAAGAAGTGCCAGAATAGCAATATTCAGGTCCTGTAATATGACACTAGAGTGGGACCATCTATCTCAGGGGAGTGTTTCTGGTGGGACACTTATTGTAGTGCACCTCAGATAATAAGAAGAAGGGAGGTCCTAATCTCCATGTCTGATACATGTCCCTTACTGTTGAAGGTACAGTGATTAGAGTTGAGCCGGTTAGCCGAATTTTTCCAAAATATTTGGTTTGATCTGAATTTATTTGAGGCGAATCGCGTTAAAAAACGTCTATTTCCGGGCTGCAGAAAGCCTTTATAGTGGTGTAGAACACTGTAACTTGCAGTAAGACGCATAGGGAGTCTGCTGTGGTAGTGAAATAATACTGTGAATCAGTATGACATGCAGATGTCAAGAGTCTCTTTTAAAATAACTGCACACTCGGGCGATGGTGCCAAAACTGACCAAATAACTCAAGTATGAACTCAGCCTTACAGGTCGATGTTAGCGCCAATAAGAAGAGCACTCCTTTTTCTCCATCATCAGCTGAATTCACATAGATGTCTAGAGAACCTGTTCTATTAAACGCTTATACAAGTAGAGCCCCCCTGAGTGGTGAGGAGCAGCAGTAAGTTTGTGTCGGCGTCACTGATTATTTTGCCCTTCCTCTGATCCGTCACAACAATAGCCCCCAAAAAACAGATCCTGTCTGTTGAGCATCCGCCTTCACTCGGTCAGATCAGAAGTAGGGTCAAATAAATGATGATGTCATCCAGGCCCAAAGGCAAAATAGTGGCCCAATCATGAAGTGGGGAGGGTGAAAACAGCATGAGAAGTCCACAGAGTGGCCCTATGACACAATGATGAGACGAAAGCAGAATGAGGAGGCCACAGAGTGGCACAATGACTGAGTGTGGAGGTCGCAGCAGCATCAGAAGGAGGTCACAGAGTGGCACAATGACAGTGTGGAGTTGGCAGCAGCATGAGGAGACCACAGAGTGAAAAGGTGACATAGTGTGGAGGTGGCAGTAGGATGAGGAGGCCACAGAGTGACAAAGTGACAGAGTGTGAAGGTGGCAGCAGCATGAGGAGACTACAGAGTGGCAAGGTGTCATAGTGTGGAGGCATCAGGAGGCCACAGAGGGGCAAGGTGACGCAGTGTGGAGGTGGCAGCAGCATTAGGAGATAACAAAGTGGCACAATGACAGAGTGTGGAGGTGGCAGCAGCATGAGGAGACCAGTGTGGCAAGGTGACATAATGTGAAGGTGGCAGCAGCATGAGGAAATTACAGACTGGCAGGGTGACACAGTGTGGAGGTGGTATCAGCATCAAAAGTGCGGAGGAGGCCACAGAGTGGCACAATTACAGTGTGGAGGTGGCAGCAGCATCAAGAAGCCACAGACTGGCAAGTTGACACAGGGTGGAGGTGGCAGCAGCATGAGGAAACCACAGAGTGGAAAGGTGACATACTGTGGAGGTGGCTGCGGCATGAGGAGATTACAGAGGGGCAAGGTGACATAGTGTGGAGGTGGCATCAGCATCAAGAGGCCAGAGTGGCAAAATGACACAGTTCGGAGGTGGCGGCAGCAGCAGCTTCAGGAGCAGGCCACAGAGTGGCACAATTACAGTGTGGAGGTATCAGCAGCATCAGGAGGCCACATAATGGCAAGGTGACATAAAGTGGAGGTGTCAGCAGCACGAGGAGACCACACAGTGGCAAGGAGTCATAGTGTGGAGGTGGCAGCAGCATCAGGAGGCCACAGAGTGGCAAGGTGACACAGTGTGGAGGTGGCAGCAGCATGCGGAGGCCACAGAGTGGCACAATGACAAAGTGTGGAGGTGGCAGCAGCATGAGGAGACCACAGAGTTGCAAAGTGACATAGTGTGGATGTGGCTGCAGTATCCGGAGACCACAAAGTGTCAAGGTGACAGTGTGGAGGTGGGTGGCAATACCAGTACCAGCTGAAGATGGTGGGTGAAAGAAGGCGCACTTGGCATCAGATGTGTGACATCAGGCGGGGGCAGCATCAGAATAGTAGCTGAGGCAGGTAGCCAAAAGAAACTGGTCTCTTTTGTCAAGGTGATGTTGTGGCACCATGGATGATCTAGTCTAAAACATCAGTCATTGGTGGGTGGAAAGCCTGGCGGATGCACACCTGATTCATCTTGACAAAGGTCAGTCTCTCCACATTTTGGGTGGACAGGCAAACTATGGCCCCCGCCACACTAAATACCCGCTCTGATGCCACACTAATTGCCGGCAGGACAGCTTTTCCAGGGAAAACTGTGCCAGTTGCGGCCACAGATCCAGCAGGTAGGCAGCGGCCAACTGACTACATAAGATGTCGCTATAGTAGTTCATTTTGTCCTCCCTCTTAGCGGGTGTAAAAAAGGCAGCCATTTTGGCCCGTTAGCGAGTGTCCAACAAGGTGGAGAGCCAGATCTAATCCCTCTGCTGAATAATGACAATTCGGCTGTCACTCCACAATCAAGTTACCATGCAGTGGGCCATTTGTGCAAGTGACTCGGAGGGACTCCCTGCCTCCATCTCCACTGCATACTGCCACGGTGTGTCTGGGTTCTCTTCCTCATCTCCATGTAGCTCCTCTGTCTGGTCCTGCTCCTCCTCTCCTGTCACCTGTGTAGAAAAACTATCCATTTCACTACACATTCTTTGTGCTCCAATGTCTTCCTTCTCCAGTTCAGCCCCCACAGGGCTTATGTGGCCATGAGATCTAGGCACCACGTCTCGAGTCCCGTGACCAGACAGATTTACCAGCATTTGTTCCAGGATTTGAAGCAGTGGAATGACATAGTTCATCGCGTAGTCCTGGCAACTGACAAATTACGTGGCCTCCTCAAAGGACCTGAGCAAACGGCAGGTGTCACGCATGAGTTGCCACTGGTTGACATCGAAGTTGCACAGGGGAGTACTGTCCGCTTGAATCATCATAAATCGTTTATGGCCTTTCTCTGTTCGTATAGTCTGTCCAACATATGGAGGGTGGAATTCCAATGGGTGGAAACGTTGCATATCAGACTATGTTGGGGGATGCCATTCTGCCGCTGCAGCTCAAGAAGGGTCTGCTTTGTGGTGTATGAGTGGCTAAAGTGCATGCAAAAATTCCTGGCAATTTTGAAGATGTCTTGCAAATGGATGGAAGACTTCAGGAACCGCTTGACAACCAGATTGAACATGTGTGCCATGCAGGGCGCATGGCTCAGCTCTCCTCGACGCAGCGCTGACACCATGTTCTTCCCGTCGTCGGTCACCATGGTTCCGATTTTCTGTTGTCGCGGAGAAAGCCAGGATTTGATTTCTTCATGAAGGACACAGTGCAGTTCCTCCCCTGTGTGACTCCTCTAGTAGCTCATCCTCACTGGAAAGTGGATCTGAGCCTAGGCATATAATACTTCTTGCGCTGAGGGAAATTAAAATGACAGAGGAAGGTTCAGGACAGGTGGGGACACAGGGCCTGCTCCCGGACCATGCTAACTAAACATCGTGTCAGAGGAACCCACCAACTCTTGGCTGGGGGTGTCTGATGTCACTTGGGACGAAGTGGGTGACTGAGTCAAATATTTAAGAACCGCTGGGTTGCTGGTCAAGACACGACCGCTAGATGACACCGGGAGCTCAGGCCTCTCGCTGCTACCCCTGCTGCCATGCCCCCTTACTCTGCTGTGACCTCTGCCTGCGCCAGAAACATTTAGGCTTCTGTCACTTCACTGTGCAGGGTCTGGCACTTCTTTGTCTGACATACTGTTAGATCAAATAAATACATTAAAAGGAAATTAAAACACCTCAAAAAAGTCTGTAATTTTCTTACTTCACCACACAACGGCTAATAAGCCTTTTTTTTTTTTACCACTAATACACTCCAAAAAGGGCTGTAATTTTCTCACTTCACCACACAACGGTAAATACTTTTTTGTACCACTAATACACGCCACAAAAGGCTTTAGAACAGATAACCGCACCGCTGAGCGGCAAATATATTTTTCTTTTTCAACTAATACATGCCACAAACGGATCTAGAACAGATAACTGCACCGTTGAGCGGCAAATATATTTTTCCCTTTTCAACTAATACACGCCACAAAAGGCTTTAGAACAGATAACTGTACCGCTGAGCGGCAATTATATAGTTTCATTTTACACAAATACATGCCACAAAAGGCTTTACAACAAATAACTGCACTGCTGATCGGCAAATATATTTTACTAATATACAGTCACCTAAAGAATTATTAGGAACACCATACTAATATGGTGTTGGACCCCCTTTTGCCTTCAGAACTGCCTTAATTCTACGTGGCATTGGTTCCATAAGGTGCTGATAGCATTCTTTAGAAATGTTGGCCCATATTGATAGGATAGCGTCTTGCAGTTGATGGAGATTTGAGGGATGCACATCCAGGGCACGAAGCTCCCGTTCCACCACATCCCAAAAATGCTCTATTGGGTTGAGATCTTGTGACTGTAGGGGCCATTTTAGTACAGTGAACTCATTGTCATGTTCAAGAAACCAATTTGAAATGATTCGAGCTTTGTGACATGTTGCATTATCGTGCTGGAAGTAGCCATCAGAGGATGGGTACATGGTGGTCATGAAAGGATGGACATGGTCAGAAACAATGCTCAGGTAGCCCTTGGCATTTAAATGATGCCCAATTGGCACTCATGGGGCCTAACGTGTGCCCAGAAAACATCCCCCACACCACCAGCCTGCACAGTGGTAACAAGTAGTGTTGAGCGAACAGTTCGAAAATCGTTCGGGTCCGTACCGAATTTTGGGGTGTCCGTGACACGGACCCGAACACGGACATTTTCAAAAAAGTTCGGGTTCGGGTCCGGTGTTCGTCGATTTCTTCCCGCTTTCTGAAGGGCTGCATAGCAGCCAATCAGCTAGCGTTTTACTTCTTGCCCTAAGAGCCCATCACAGCCATGCCTACTAATGGCATGGCTGTGATTGGCCAAGTGCAGCATGTGACCCAGCCTCTATTTAAGCTGGAGTCACGTAGCGCCGCACGTCACACTGCTCTGACTAGTGTAGGGAGAGGATGCAGCTTCTGTGAGGGCGAGATAGGCAGGGATAAAGAAGTGATTGAATGATCTACCTTTCTACACCTGTGCATCAGAACAACTCAGCTGAGCTGTTCACTGAAAGTCACTATTTTGTTGAGACTGGCCAGAGCGATTTTTACTGACACATGTAACTGGGCTGACCGGCGGTGGCCATTTTGGGACTTGTGGTGCGCCAGCACTTGCTGCCACAGAGTCTAAACCAAAGCTCCAAAGAAGTGAAAAATCTACACCTGTGAATCAGAACAACAGCGATTCAGCTGCTCAGTCAAAGTCTATTTTTTTTCTGGCTGGGCAGACTGTTTTCTGGCACATGTTACTGGGCTGATAGGCGGCGGCCATTTAGGGACTTGTGGTGCTACAGCAAAAGCTGCCACAACGTCCATTAATCTCATGTAATAGTAGATTTTTTCATAGATATACTACATCAGGGGTTTGGCTGTGCTTGTGTCACCCATACTAACTGCAAAGATATTTAATATATCAGTGGTGAAACTGAAAGTAACCCACTTGGATAGCAAATGCCATGAATGTGCTGTTCCAGCTAGGCTAGCCAGTGCCACTACTTTGTCCAATACTGTCAGCCAGAAATATTTTTTTTTTATGTGCCAGAAATATAAATTAAAAAAAGCTTTCACCGTAATAATAAAATTATTCAGGTGTTAGACCAGAAGAAGCACTTCTGTTGTAATTAATACTGTAAAAAGGCTTAGGCAATATTTCTCCCAGTGTGGGAAATTTATCTAGCAAAACTAGCATTTTAAAAATTCCGGTGTTCTGAAATACCAGCAGTCCTCTTGTAATTAATACCGCCAAAAGGCATTATATCGTCCAGTGTTGTAATTTTGGTGAAAAAAAGGCCAATTTAATCAATCTGGTGTTTGTTAGACCAGAAAAACTAGGCCTCACGTTTTTACTCCTGTAAAAAGGAATTATATCTCCCCGTGTGGAACCTATGTACCAAAACTAGTATTTTAAAAATTCAGATGTCCAATTTGCAGCAGTTTTCTTGTAAATAATACCGCCAAAAGGCATTATTGTCCAGTGTTGTAATTTTGGTGAAAAAAAGGCCAATTTAATCAATCTGGTGTTTGTTAGACCAGAAACACTAGGCCTCACGTTTTTACTCCTGTAGAAAGGAATTATATCTCCCCATGTGGTAATCTATGTACCAAAACTAGCATTTTAAAAATTCAGATGTCCAATTTGCAGCAGTTTTCTTGTAATTAATACCGCCAAAAGGCATTATATCGTCCAGTGTTGTAATTTTGGTGAAAAAAAGGCCAATTTAATCAATCTGGTGTTTGTTAGACCAGAAACACTAGACCTCACGTTTTCACTCCTGTAAAAAGGAATTATATCTCCCCGTGTGGGAACCTATGTACCAAAACTAGCATATTAAAAATTCTGGTGTCCAATTTGCAGCAGTTTTCTTGTAATTAATACCGGAAAAAGGAATTATATATTCCAGTGTGGGAATTTATGTACACAAACTAGCATTTTAAAAATTCAGATGTCCAATTTGCAGCAGTTTTCTTGTAATTAATACCGCCAAAAGGCATTATATCGTCCAGTGTTGTAATTTTGGTGAAAAAAAGGCCAATTTAATCAATCTGGTGTTTGTTAGACCAGAAACACTAGGCCTCACGTTTTTACTCCTGTAAAAAGGAATTATATCTCCCCGTGTGGGAACCTATGTACCAAAACTAGCATATTAAAAATTCTGGTGTCCAATTTGCAGCAGTTTTCTTGTAATTAATACCGGAAAAAGGAATTATATCTTCCAGTGTGGGAATTTATGTACACAAACTAACATTATAAAAATTCTGGTGTCCAATTAGCAGCAGTGTTCTTGTAATTAATACCGCCAAAAGGCATTATTGTCCAGTGTTGTAATTTTGGTGAAAAAAAGGCCAATTTAATCAATCTGGTGTTTGTTAGACCAGAAACACTAGGCCTCACGTTTTCACTCCTGTAAAAGGAATTATATCTCCCGTGTGGGAACCTATGTACCAAAACTAGCATATTAAAAATTCTGGTGTCCAATTTGCAGCAGTTTTCTTGTAATTAATACCGGAAAAAGGAATTATATATTCCAGTGTGGGAATTTATGTACACAAACTAGCATTATAAAAATTCTGGTGTCCAATTAGCAGCAGTGTTCTTGTAATTAATACCGCCAAAAGGCATTATTGTCCAGTGTTGTAATTTTGGTGAAAAAAAGGCCAATTTAATCAATCTGGTGTTTGTTAGACCAAGAAACACTAGGCCTCACGTTTTTGCTCCTGTAAAAAGGAATTATATCTCCCGTGTGGGAACCTATGTACCAAAACTAGCATATTAAAAATTCTGGTGTCCAATTTGCAGCAGTTTTCTTGTAATTAATACCGGAAAAAGGAATTATATATTCCAGTGTGGGAATTTATGTACACAAACTAGCATTATAAAAATTCTGGTGTCCAATTAGCAGCAGTGTTCTTGTAATTAATACCGCCAAAAGGCATTATTGTCCAGTGTTGTAATTTTGGTGAAAAAAAGGCCAATTTAATCAATCTGGTGTTTGTTAGACCAGAAACACTAGGCCTCACGTTTTTGCTCCTGTAAAAAGGAATTATATCTCCCCGTGTGGGAACCTATGTACCAAAACTAGCATATTAAAAATTCTGGTGTCCAATTTGCAGCAGTTTTCTTGTAATTAATACCGGAAAAAGGAATTATATATTCCATAGTGGGAATTTTTGTACACAAACTAGCATTTTAAAAATTTAGATGTCCAATTTGCAGCAGTTTTCTTGTAATTAATACCGCCAAAAGGCATTATATCGTCCAGTGTTGTAATTTTGGTGCAAAAAAAGGCCAATTTAATCAATCTGGTGTTTGTTAGACCAGAAACACTAGGCCTCACGTTTTTACTCCTGTAAAAAGGAATTATATCTCCCCGTGTGGGAACCTATGTACCAAAACTAGCATATTAAAAATTCTGGTGTCCAATTTGCAGCAGTTTTCTTGTAATTAATACCGGAAAAAGGAATTATATCTTCCAGTGTGGGAATTTATGTACACAAACTAACATTATAAAAATTCTGGTGTCCAATTAGCAGCAGTGTTCTTGTAATTAATACCGCCAAAAGGCATTATTGTCCAGTGTTGTAATTTTGGTGAAAAAAGGGCCAATTTAATCAATCTGGTGTTTGTTAGACCAGAAACACTAGGCCTCACGTTTTCACTCCTATAAAAAGGAATTATATCTCCCCGTGTGGGAACCTATGTACCAAAACTAGCATATTAAAAATTCTGGTGTCCAATTTGCAGCAGTTTTCTTGTAATTAATACCGGAAAAAGGAATTATATATTCCAGTGTGGGAATTTATGTACACAAACTAGCATTATAAAAATTCTGGTGTCCAATTGGCAGCAGTGTTCTTGTAATTAATACCGCCAAAAGGCATTATTGTCCAGTGTTGTAATTTTGGTGAAAAAAAGGCCAATTTAATCAATCTGGTGTTTGTTAGACCAGAAACACTAGGCCTCACGTTTTCACTCCTGTAAAAGGAATTATATCTCCCGTGTGGGAACCTATGTACCAAAACTAGCATATTAAAAATTCTGGTGTCCAATTTGCAGCAGTTTTCTTGTAATTAATACCGGAAAAAGGAATTATATATTCCAGTGTGGGAATTTATGTACACAAACTAGCATTATAAAAATTCTGGTGTCCAATTAGCAGCAGTGTTCTTGTAATTAATACCGCCAAAAGGCATTATTGTCCAGTGTTGTAATTTTGGTGAAAAAAGGCCAATTTAATCAATCTGGTGTTTGTTAGACCAGAAACACTAGGCCTCACGTTTTGCTCCTGTAAAAGGAATTATATCTCCCGTGTGGGAACCTATGTACCAAAACTAGCATATTAAAAATTCTGGTGTCCAATTTGCAGCAGTTTTCTTGTAATTAATACCGGAAAAAGGAATTATATATTCCAGTGTGGGAATTTATGTACACAAACTAGCATTATAAAAATTCTGGTGTCCAATTAGCAGCAGTGTTCTTGTAATTAATACCGCCAAAAGGCATTATTGTCCAGTGTTGTAATTTTGGTGAAAAAAGGCCAATTTAATCAATCTGGTGTTTGTTAGACCAGAAACACTAGGCCTCACGTTTTGCTCCTGTAAAAGGAATTATATCTCCCCGTGTGGGAACCTATGTACCAAAACTAGCATATTAAAAATTCTGGTGTCCAATTTGCTGCAGTTTTCTTGTAATTAATACCGGAAAAAGGAATTATATCTTCCAGTGTGGG
>CM065596.1:83546492-83573654 GCA_033119425.1 Bufotes viridis
CTGGTCCTCTGGTGGTCGATCCCAGCAAATGGGACCACCAGAGGACCAGGTAGCAGGTATATCAGACGCTGTTAACAAAACTGCGTCTGATATACTTGTTTGATGCAAATTATTTCGCATCTACAGCCTGCCAGCGATTGATCATCGCTGGCATGCTGCAGTACAAGTTGTGAGAGCGCGGCACTGTGAACGTTCACAGGAAGTCTCGCGTCTCGCGAGATGACAGCGCCGATGCGTAGAGTCAGAACCGCCCGCCGGACGATTCGTGCATTAGGCGGTCCTGTGTGGTTAATTTTTGTGTGTTATTAGTTTAAGCAGACTGTGATTGTCTATTGTTGTGACTTAGATGACGATCAGATCACATTTTATGACCAATTTGTGCAGAAATTCCTTTCATTCCAAAGGGTTCACAAACTTTTTCTTGCAACTGTAAATAACATCACTCCCTCCCCAGCTGCCTCCCACTTACAGCCACATGTAAATAACATCACTCCCTCCAATATATATTCACATGTACATAACATCACTTCCTCCCTGAGCCGCCCCATTATACAGTCCCATGTAAATAACATCCCTCCGTATGTAATTAACATCCCTTCCTTCAGCCTTAACATAAAGTCCCATGTAAAGAACATCCCTCCCTTCAGTCCTAACTACAGTCCCATGTAAATAATATACCTCCCTTCAGCCCTAACATACAGTTCCATGTAAATAACATCCCTCCCTTCAGCCCGATCATACAGTCCCAGGCAAATATCATATCTCCCTTCAGCCCTAACATACGGTCCCAGGCAAATAACATAATTCCCTCAACCAAGTAGGGAGGAGGTGTAAAGGGAGAACTACAACTTCCAGCATTACTCTGGACAGACCTTATTGCGTATGCAATTAAGGGGTGACATGGTGTCATGACACCGCTTAATAGCATATTCATGTTATTACTAAATATTGTTGTTTCTTACCTGGTAACAGATGCCTTGGTCCAGTCTGATCTTCTTGGGAGTCCCATCTTCATGGTGATGGTGAGGATTGCAACGGTCCAGCACGTGAGTTCCTATAAAGAGAAGGGTGGTCGGTTAACTGCGCAGTTGCTGAGCGGCAGAGAAGAAGACCGGACCTGTACAGTAAGAAGGGGAGGACACAGCATGGAAGATCTTTTAAAGCAACTAATCGCTAAGGCTGAAACCTCTGGAGGAGAAGTTTGGCTGCGGCGATGCTTACAAGAGGATTCCCTCTGTTCCAGCAATCCTGCAGAAAGGCGATCTTCTGAAACGGTCTGCGCTGCCTTACTTCCTAGGAGCGCAGAGCCGTCCATTAATGATGTAACTCTGAAGCGCCCTCTAGTGGAAGAAGCTCCGCCCCGCCATCCGGACCGAAGAGATCCAGAAAAGAAAAGAGAAGTTATTCTCCATCTTCTTTTTCCCCAAAACGCAGGAATTTTTATTCAGCTGCGCAGTCGAGCTTGAGGATGAAGGATAAACAACGCAGGAGGCTCCAACCATCTCTGCAATCAACCGACAAGCAAACTGCAAGCAAGCCTTCAACTGTTAGGCTCGAGTCTACTCCGTTTCCAAGTGCTGGTGAGAATCAACCTGCACCCACACTACATAGTGACTGCTTGCAGGGCACTAATACTAACAATGTTAATTTACATTCATCTAATGATTTCTTTGATAGGGATAAGATACAATTATTTAAAGACTTTGTCTCATTCCTATCAAAGAGTGATACTCAAAATAGAGCTGAGTCTGTTTGGTCAGTAATTGACAGCGACTCTGCATCCTTGGTTAATGAGATGCCTAATTTACTGGAGGAGGGTGCACCAACTGTGGGAATAAAAAATAATGAGAAATTCGCTCTCCCAGATATTGAGAATAGTACAGGAATTAAGGAGACGTCTTTAAGAGACGCAATGCCTTGTCAAATTTCTCCACTAGGTTTTCACCTGTCTCATTCGATTAAGGAGAAAATATGGAAAAGAGAATACATAGACTTATTCGCTTTATTGCTATCAGCAAAAGATGTGGTGAAAAGCGAAAATAAGGGAGAAGAAGATAGGAAACGTAGTCAACCCCAGAAAAGTTTTTTAAATTGGATTCAGTCTTTTTGTATCTATGCTGCTGTGTTAGGAGAAAAGCAACCAATTCACTGCAGCAGTTTATTCTATCACTTAGACAGTATATTGGAGGCATATAAAAGTTTTGGAGGTACCGCCTGGCTGAATTATGATGAGTCTTACAGACAGAAAATGGCGGTTTATCCCAAATTATCCTGGGGGGATAAAGACGTGGGATATGGCTAAACCTAATGTTGTCACAGCGAAATTTTCTTTTTCGTCAGCAACCCATTAGAAAAGGTTTATGCTTCGCCTATAATGAATCGACTTGTAGATGGCAATAAAACAGCAAGTATAAACATGAATGCAGTTTCTGTTCAGGGAATCACTCTATATCCAAGTGTTATAAAAAACATGGATACCCCAATAAAGAGTCAAATAGAACTGGTGACTCCTTTGAGGCTACCAAGAATCTTACTTTGTTTAAGGCATTATCCAAACAGGCTGATAGCGCAACTCCTAATTGAAAGTTTTTCAAATGGATTTTATGTTCCTAGTTTCAGTGGTTCTGGTTGTTCAATTGTTGAGAATGCTAAATCGGTTCTACTTAATAAAAAGATAGTTCAGGAAAAAATTGACAAGGAAATTTCTGAAAATAGGGTTGCTGGTCCTTTTTTACACCCACCATTCAAAAACTTCAGAATATCCCCACTTGGCATCGTTCCAAAAAGGAGATTAATAGTTATCGATTAATTCACACAATTTGTCATTTCCAAAGGATTTTTCTTTAAATGATATGATAGACAAAAATATGACTTCTGTTCATTACGCTTCATTTGATCTGGCCTTATCTTTACTACGAAAAGCAGGAAAAAATGCACTTATGTCTAAGACAGACATCAAGTCTGCTTTTCATTTACTCCCATTAATCCTATTGGTTATAATTCTTTAGGATTTTATTTCAACGGTAAATATTATTATGATAAGGCTCTACCAATGGGGTTTTCGCTTTCCTGCTTCTACTTTGAAGCGTTTTCCACTTTTTTGCACTGGCTACTGGAAGAACATTACGGCTTGGGTTACATAATACACTATCTTGATGACTTCCTATTCATTGGAAAAGAGGGTACAGCAGATTGCATTAACCTTTCGTACACATTTAGGAATATTACGGAATTTTTGAATATACCGTTGGCCGAGGAAAAAACGGTATACCCAACTAAAAGTTTAAAATTCCTAGGAATTTTTGTGGATACTGAAAAGATGGAATTCAAGATTCCAGATGAAAAAATTGAGGACATAAGAGACAAGCTATACGAATTTCTTAGGCACAAAAAGACAACCCTTAAACATTTACAATTAGTTTTAGGTTCCTTGAATTTTATAGCTAGAATTATACCAATGGGACGCATTTTTTCCAAAAGGCCGCTACTGCTGGTGTAAAAAATCCATATGACCATGTCAGACTAAATAAGCAGCTTAAAGAGAATATTTGTATTTGGTTAACTTTCCTGGCAGAGTTCAATGGCAGGACCATTTGGCAGCAGGAGTTCATAGACTCGGATGCTTTACAGTTATCTACTGATGCTGCTGCATCCGTAGGTTATGGAGCCTGCTTTAGTACCCATTGGTCAGCTGAAATTTGGCCTAAAAAATGGATGGACAGACCATTTATGAAAAACATCAATTTTTTGGAACTTTTTCCAGTCCTTGTAGCTAGAGATGAGCGAACACCTGGATGTTCGGGTTCGAGAGGTTCGGCCGAACTTCCGGAAAATGTCCGGGTTTGTGATCCGAACTCAACCCGAACTTCATCCCGAACCCCATAGAAGTCAATGGGGACCCGAACTTTTGGGCACTAAAATGCTGTAAAAGACACCCAGAGGGATAATATACCGCAATAAACGCATTGCGATTACAACTTTGAGCTAACGATCACCATGGGAACGCCTCCTCCAGTTGAATGTACTGTCGGATCTGAGAATTAAGTTGAAATCGCAATGCGATTCTTATATATTTAGCTAATCGCATTGCGATTTCAACTTAGCATTGCTAAATAATTCCATCCATATCGTTAACTTACTGAGTCAGTAAGTTAACGAATATGGATGGAATTATTTAGCAATGCTAAGTTGAAACGGCAATGCGATTAAGCAGATATATAATAATCGCATTGCGATTTCAACTTAATTCTCACATCCGACAGTACATTCTACTGGAGGAGGCTTTCCCATGGTGATCGGTAGCTCAAAGTTGTAATCGCAATGCGATTAAGAATACATAAGAATCGCATTGCGATTCCAACTTTTTAGTACTCAACTTTTTAAAATCGTACGCCACTTTAAGTTCCAAAGTTGCAATCGCGTTCGAATAGAACTTAAAGCTGTCTCTTAGTCAGTTTTAGTATTGGTGTGTTGTAATAGAAGTTACATTCGTACGCGAATATAACTTAGAGCAATACAGTCAACTTTACACTGTTAGTTTTATTATCGCGATAATACAACTATTCAAGAATCGTGTACGATGCGTCTGTACGTGTGTGCGTTACCTCGGACACTATTCTATTTTGCCAGCCACAGCTGAAACCACTGATTTATGGTATTGATATTTTGGCAATTGAATTTAACCCCAGAAAATAATCTATCCTTTGCCAGACAGCAGACAGTATTATACTTGTCTAGCCAAAGCTGGAACACCAGATTTAGGGGATTGGTATTTGGGCAATTGTATTTAACCCCTTAATAAAATATAGAAATTTCTTTCCTGAGTTTCTAGGGGTGACAATTAGCACAGCCAAGCCCCTGATGTAGGATATAGCAAAAAAAAAAACTAGTATTGATGGATTGATGGACTTGGTGGCAGCTTCTTCTGGCGCACCACAAGTCACAAAATGGCCGCTGATCAACCCAGAAAATAAGTGACAGAAAAACGCTCTGTGCAGCCTAAAAACCAGCGAGCAAGTAACTAGCAGAAGTTCAATGATTCTCATCTGTAAATTGATCCGTTCATTAGGTGCTGTTGCTGACTTTAACCTGCCTAATCTCGCCCTGATAGAAGCTGCGTCTTCTCCCTACACTAATCAGAGCAGTGTGACGTGCGGCGCTACGTGACTCCAGCTTAAATAGAGGCTGGGTCACATGCTGCACTTGCTAATCACAGCCATGCCATTAGTAGGCATGGCTGTGATGGGCTTTAGAGCAAGAAGTAAAATGCTAACTGATTGGCTGCTGTGCAGCCCTTCAGAAAGCGGGAAGAAATCGACGAACACCGGACCCGAACCCGAACTTTTTTGAAAATGTCCGGGTTCGGGTCCGTGTTACGGACACCCCAAAATTCGGTACGAACCCGAACTATTCTCGAACTGTTCGCACAACACTACTTGTAGCCTTAACTATCTGGGTTGACAATTTTAGAAATAGACAGATTCTTTTACATTCAGATAACAAGGGCGTGGTCTTTTCCATAAATTGTCAGTCTGCTCAGTCTCCAGCTGTGCTTGTTTTATTGAGGCACATAGTATTGCTCTGTTTGCGCAACAATATATGGTTGAAAGCCAAATATATCGAGGGTAGGAATAACTTTATAGCTGACTCTCTGTCCCGGCAGAACATCGATTTGTTCAGAAGAATCGTCCCAGATGCAGACAAGTACGGGACTCCCTGTCCGGAAATTCTATGGAACTTGACTCAGAATATTTAGGAGGACTTTTGCAGAATTCATTGTCAAAAACAACTTGGGCTGCTTATTCAGCTGCATGGTTTAATTGGCAACAATTTTGCTTGGCCAATAACATGGACTATAAGAAAGGGGATTCTGTTGATTTGTTATTTTTCATTCAGAAATTATTAAAGGAAGGTAGGAGAGGAGACTATATTCAAAAGATTATTTATGGTATTTCCTTTTTCAAAAAATGCTTAATATCACTCCATTTTCAGATAATTTGTTAGCTAAACAATTATTAAAAGGTTCAAAAAGAACTACAAAGGAGATTATTAGGACCAGACCATTATCTTTGGAAAATTTAAAAAACCTTTTGGACTACTTACCTTTTATTTGTTCTTCCTCTTATGAGGTCTTCTTGTTTAAAGCGGCTTATTTAATTTCCTTTTTCGGTGCTCTGCGGATAAGTGAAGTCACATCTGCAAATAGAATATCGGCAGCGCCATTACTTTTAAAGGATCTTATAATTCATAAGAACAGAATTAGTATCCTCATTAGAAAATCTAAGACGGACCAGTTAGGTATAGGTTCTTGGTGTCATCTTAATATATTTTATTTGAAAGAGTTATGCCCAGTAATAGCCATGCAAGAGTGGATACAAAATAGGGGTGTTGCCGATGGCCCTTTATTCCTACACTTAGATAATACCCCTCTCACTAAATACCAATTTAATTTTGTTTTGACAAAATGCAAAGTGCATTTTGACCTGATCGGCAAAAAAATTTCTGCCCATTCCTTCAGAATAGGCGCTGCCACTTATGCTCATCAATTGGGACTAAATGCAAGGGATATAAAAAGGATTGGTAGATGGAAGTCCAATAGATACAAAATTTATGTAAGACCTGATTTATTATATTAATCTTTTGCAGATATAAAGATTGTATGGATAATAGGAAACGAATTAGTGGACGCAGCTTATGACCGTTCAAGAATGAGATTTTCCTCGGATAATTTAGGTTTTGGTAACAGTGTCTTGGTTTTTTGGAAGGGTAATTTTAAACACAAGTTAATTGAAGTGTATTCGCTCTGTTGTTCTCTTCAGTTATTTGGCCCTTGCCTGATTTAGTTATTTTTCACGTGGGAGCTGATTACATTGGCAAAGTGGGCACGCATCTCCTCATAAAAGATATGAAAGAGACATTCTTAACGGTGCAAATGTTATTACCTTCGGCAAAATTGGCTTATTCAGAAATTGTTCCGAAGTGGGAGTGGAAATATAAACAGTTGTCTTTTATGGATAAAATAAGAATTAGAATCAATAAAAACATGGAGAAATTCTTGGCGTCGCACAGTAAGCTCTCATACAGACACATTGAGTTAGAAGGTTATACAGAAGGTCTTTACGTCAAGAGTAAATCTTCTTTGTCTTCAATTGGGTTGGACATTCTTAATGTAGGTTTTCAGAACTTGATTGAAAAAGGCTGCGGTACGGTGTGTGCTATTTAGCTTTGCTATATGGCACTTTGGGGGTAAATAGTCACTTTTAGTGGACTATATATAATTGATTATTATTCAAAGTCAACTGCAATTATATTAAAGGGTAAAAATTTAATGACTTTTTTATCTGCAAGGTACTGTGCCACCCTATATGAGTGGTAGGCAATGGGCACAGTACAGTCTGTGGGCCTGACACTCACTGGCAGGCAACTACAATTATATTAAAGGGTAAAAATTAGATGACTTTTTTATCTGCAAGGTACTGTGCCACCCTATATGAGTGGTGTGCACACAGTACAGTCTGTGGGCCTGCGGCCTCTCACACACGAGCAGGCAACTGCAATATATATATATAGAAAAAATAATTAAAAGCAGACTAATGTACCAGGCCTAAAAGGGCATTTTGGGGTGCTGTCAGGATGCTGTCCTGACAGCAGATGGCCCCTTTCACACGAGCGAGTTTTCTGCACGGGTGCAATGCGTGACGTGAACGCATAGCATCCGCACTGAATCCTGACCCATTCATTTTAATGGGTCTGTGTACATGAGCGTTTATTTTCACGCATCACTTGTGCGTTGCATGAAAATCGCAGCATGTTCTATATTCTGCGTTTTTCACGCAGCCCTAGCCCAATAGAAGTGAAGTGAATGGAGCTGCTTGAAAAACGCATTGCATCCGCAAGCAAGTGTGGGTGCATTGTGTTTTTCACTGATGGCTGCTTGGAGATGTTGTTTGTAAACCTTCCGTTTTTTTATCACGCGCATGAAAAACGCATCAAGGCTTTGCCTGTGAAATTGCAGTTTTCACTGAACGCATCTGCAACGCATCGGGACCTAAGGCCCCATTCACACATCCGCAATTTTTGTCCCCATCCATTCCGCAAATCTGCGGAATGGATGCGGACACATTCTTTGTGAATGGGGCCGGACGTGATGTGGAGAGCACACTATGTGCTCTCCTCTTCCGCATATTGCAGAGCCACGGCCCCGAACTTCCGGGTTTCGGCCCCGAAACATCCGGCCGCGGCCCTGCAAAAGATAGAGCAGGTCCTTTTCTTGTCCGCAGCCTGCGGACAAGAATAGGCATCTCTATGGGGAGTGACGGAATGATGTGTTGCGGATACACAATTTGCGGATACGCAGCACACTACAGACGTGTGAATGGGGCCTAATCCGGACATGCTCGTGTGAAAGAGGCCGATGAGTCTTTGAGAACTGGAGTGGACACAGAACACTGGCCTAGCTAACACTTTCCCTATTAATTCAGCAGCAGCACTCTCCCTGCTCTAACTAACACTGCAGCTTCAGAATGAATCTAAGATGGATGCTGTCCTTGCTTTTTGATAGGAGGTGGGATGGTCTGGGAGGGAGGGTATGCTGATTGGCTGGAATGTGTCTGCTGACTGTGAGGTACAGGGTCAAAGTTTGCTCAATGATGACATATAGGGGCGAATCGAACATTGCATATTTTTCGCCCGCCCTGAGCGCACGCAGATATACGATGTTCGCCGGGAACTGTTCGCCGGCAAATAGTTTGGGACATCTCTAGTTAACAGTTAAACAAAACTCAATATTGATTACCCTGATCCTGCAGTTTACAGAAACACCCCATATGTGGTCGTAAACTGCTGTATGAACACACGGCAGGGTTCAAAAGGAAAGGCGCATAATATTGTTTTTGGAGGGCAGGTTTTGCTGGAATGGTTTTCGGGTACTCCATTTTAAAAACTGCACCCCTCAAATAAGGGGTGCAGTGAGCTATAGGACTCAAAAAGTGTTTCAAAGAATTGAAAAATACTTGAGTATTGAGTATATGAGTGACATTACGGCAGTGAGGAGGGGCTTTGGGAAAAGGGAGGAGGAACTGGTTGGGGGGGCGACCCAGGCAGGGCCGGTGCAAGGATTTTTGCCGCCCTAGGCAAAAGAAAAGTTTGCTGACCCCCCCCCCATGTGACATCACAATGCCCCACCCATATGATCTGCCATATTACAGGGGTTCTGCAGTTTATTTAAACTGATCGCAGGGGTCCGACACCTGGGACCCCTGCCAATCAGCTGTTTGAGAAGACAGCTGTGCTGGCAGTAGCGCCTCAGCCTTCTCGCAGTGACGTCACGATTAGTATCATTGGCCTGGGTGGGGCTAAGCTTCATTCAAGTGAACAAAGCTTAACCCTGCCCAGGCCAGTGATACTAGTCGTGACGTCACTGCGCCTGCGGTAAACAGCGAGAAGTGCCGCGGTGCTCCTGCAGCGCCGCTGCCTTCTCAAACAGCTGATCGGCGGGGGTCCCGGGTGTCAGACCCCGGCCGATCAGATGCTGATGATCTATCCAGAGGATAGATCATCAGTTGTAACAAACTGCAGAACCCCTTTAACTAACGCCAGTTCTCTCTCCACCCCACCCCCCTTGTCCTTCTCTCCTCCCTCTTGTCATTCTTCACACTCCCCACTTGTCATTCTTCCCCTTGTCATTCTCTCCCCCCTTGTCATTCTTCCTCCCCCCACTTATCATTCTCTCCCCCTTGTCATTCTTCACACCCCCCTTGTCATTCCCTTTCTCCCTTGTCATTCTCTCTCCCCTCTCCTTTGTCATTCTCTGTCCCCTCTTTTATTCTCCCCTTATTCTCTTTCCCCTCTTTTATTCTCCCCCCTCCCCTTGTCATTCTCTTTCTCTTCCCCCCACCCCCATAGTGTAGCGCGGCCGAGCTCTTTATGCTCCACGGGTACAGGAGCTTTCGTTTCCTGTACCCAGGGACTGACATGAAGTGCACACTGTGTGCGCACTTCATGTCAGTTCGGCCGGGTACAGGAGACAGATGCTCCTGTACCCGCGGACCTTAAAGAGCTTGGCCACGCTACAATGGGAGTGACAGGAGGGAGCGCTGAGCGCTTCCCTCCTGTCAGCTCCTCTGTTCATGCTGCGCCGGGTAGTGCTGCAGCCGCCTGAGGCTCAATTCAGAGCGCTCGGGCGGCTGCAGCATGAGGCGAGGCCGGCGCTCCTAGCAGCACCCCTTCCCAAGGGCGCTCTACGCGGCTGCCTATTCCGCGATAGGACACGCCGGCCCTGGACCCAGGCAACGGAGCAATTCACTGTACATCATCTAGAGTGCCACAGGGAGGAGATGCAGAAAGCAAGTCTTGCCCTAAAGGAATTCCTCTTTGAAAAAGCCCAGCATAATTTATTCTTTAAGGGGCAAAAACATTTTGTAGAATCTGGCCGACCAGGCAGATTACTTACTAGAATCATTGCTCAACAAGACAATAAAAAAAAGGATATTACCTCAATCTTTGGAGTTAACGGAGAGTCTGTTAGTAACCCGGAGGGAATCAGAACTATCTTTTAGATTATTTTTCCCAACTATATAGGTCAATTAAGACCATATGTATTAAATCTATGGATCAATATTTGGATACTGTTTGTCTTCCGATGCTAACAGACTCCCAGAGGACTTTTTGGATAGGGATGTGTCACTACAAGAGATTCAAGGGGCACTCAAGATGATTTCAGGAAACTCTGCCCGGGCCTGATGAAACTCTGCTCCGGGCCCTCACGAATCTCTATCGAAAATACGGCGCTATTATTTTACCATCTCTTGTAGAGGTTTTTGCTCAGGCAGTGCAGGGAGGTGTTCTCCCCAACTCAATGGTGGAAACACTGATAGTGTTAATTCCAAAAAAGATAAAGATCGACGGGAATTGGATTCTTACAGACCAATTTCCTTATTAAATACTGATGTTAAATTACTCTCCAAGGTCCTTGCTAATAGACTCTCTAAAGTTATCACGTCTGTTATTCATCCTGATCAAAATGGATTTATGCCTGGGAGAGGCACACATTACAATTTACATCGTCTCTTTGCCAACACTCAGTCTCCGGCGGATGGTTCCCGCTCCATCCTGTCTCTGGATGCCACTAAGGCCTTTGACAGGCTGGAGTGGGGGTTCCTTTGGAGAGTGATGGTAAGAATGGGATTTGGCCCAAGATTTATTATGATGATACAGCTGTTATATAAATCCCCTGTGGCTAGACTGAGGATCAATGACGTGCTGACAGGGAGCTTTTCATTGGAAAGAGGAACCCGTCAGGGATGTCCTCTTTCCCCGCTCCTTTTCAATATTTACATTGAGCCCCTGGCAGCCAAGGTTAGACAAGATGCGAGGATGCTGGGGTTTGGAGTTATGGGAATAGAGGATCGAATTTCCCTATATGCCGATGATGTTTTGTTTTTTATACAACAGTCAGAAAACACACTACCTCGGGTGATGGAGATTGTCAATGCTTATAGTGAGGTCTCGGGCCTGGAAGTTAATTGGGCAAAAACTTGCCTTTTACCGTTGGATGAATTATTTATCGAAACCAGAGTCCATGGTTTGAATCTCTCTGAGTCATTGAAGTACTTGGGGATTACGGTGACTGCAAAAGTACAAGACTATATACAGCTTAATTTGATACCAGTATTGTCGAAAATTAGATCAAAAATTAAGGTATGGCAGAAAATTCCGCTTACAAGAGCAGATAGGATTTCTTTAATTAAAATGGTGGTACTCCCCCAAGTGCTTTATGTTCTCCGAAACTCCCCCATTTGGATTGAGGATAAATTCTTCAAACTGATAGAAAGAATGATTAATGACTTATTATGGGGGAGAAAACTTGTGAGATTGAAGGTGGACTATTTTTCCATGTTGTATGAGCAGGGAGGCCTAAATCTTCCGCATTTCAAGGGATGTTTTGTTGCCTCACAGTTATGTTTTTTTAACGACTACAAAAATAGTCCCCTATGTATCAAATTAGTAACAGAAGCAGGCTTCTTAGATTTTTTGTACTCTATTGGAGTCCAGTTATTTATCTAAGAATCTACGAGATTATACCTTCTTTTCCAGTTTGTGTATATAAGCTTGGAGGATGATTAGGAAATGGTGTAAAGTTACTGCATCACTGATCTGCACTCCAATATGGCATAATAAAAGGTTCCACACTCTTTTGAACTTGGAGGCTAGCCATTACTGGAGGACAAAAAATATTCACTATCCCAGTCAAGTGGTAAAAAATTGGCAAATTTTGTCTCTTTTGGAACTTACTCAAAAGGAAAATTTGGGCGAGATAGCATGGTACCCATATTCAGTTATGTTTTGCACTTTCTTCTATTTCAGATAGGCACTTTTTCAACATAGAAGCTCCACTTTTTCTTCATAAGCTACTACTAGAAAGAGGAACACACACGAAAGTTAAAATTTCACATTGTTATAAACACTTAATTAGATTTTTATTTCTCTGAACGCCACTCTCCAGGACAAAAGCCTGGACTACTACACTTGAAAATTTTGTTCCACTGTTATGGGAAAATATTTTGAAGAATATGACCTATCTTTCACATAACTTTAACCACACTGTAGTACAGTTTAATATTATTCATAAGATATACATAACACCAATGTGGTTACAAAAGAGAGGCTTCAGGACTAGAGATGAGCGAACACCTGGATGTTCGGTTCGAGAGAGTTCGGCCGAACTTCCGGAAAATGTCCGGGTTCGTGATCAGAACTCAACCCGAACTTCATCCCGAACCCAAACCCCATAGAAGTCAATGGGGACCCGAACTTTGGGCACTAAAAAGCCTGTAAAAGACTCCCGGAAAGGGCTAGAGGGCTGCAAAAGGCAGCAAAATGTAGGTAAATCCCTGCAAACAAATGTAGATAGGGAAATGAATTAAAATAAAATAAAATAAATAAAAATTAACCTGTAAAAGACACCCAGAGGGATAATATACCGCAATAAACGCATTGCGATTACAACTTTGAGCTAACGATCACCATGGGAACGCCTCCTCCAGTAGAATGTACTGTCGGATCTGAGAATTAAGTTGAAATCGCAATGCGATTCTTATATTTGCTTAATCGCATTGCGATTTCAACTTAGCATTGCTAAATAATTCCATCCATATCGTTAACTTACTGAGTCAGTAAGTTAACGAATATGGATGGAATTATTTAGAATTAGCAATGCTAAGTTGAAACGGCAATGCGATTAAGCAGATATATAATATCGCATAATCGCGTTCGAATAGAACTTAAAGCTGTCACTTAGTCAGTTTTAGTATTGGTGTGTTGTAATAGAAGTTACATTCGTACGCGAATATAACTTAGAGCAATACAGTCAACTTTACACTGTTAGTTTTATTATCGCGATAATACAACTATTCAAGAATCGTGTACGTTTGTCTGTACGTGTGTGCGTTACCTCGGATCGGATCGAGAGAGACGAGAGTGGAGATTCGTGACTGTCCCAGCGATTATGGCGAAAAGTAATTTCTCTAAAGAAGAGCTGGATTTCTTAATAACTGTAAGTAAAAAGTAATTGAACTTAGTTAGTGTGTAATTCAGTAATGTGATTTAAACTTATTTATTAATGATTTTTATTAGCCAAGAAGCCTGCAGGCCTTCACTGATCTCATAACTGCCTTACACTGTTACATGTCCTACTGCTTGGTGACATAAACTCATCACAGACTTTAGCAGACTGCACAACTACATGAGTGATTAGTGAAAGACACTGTTAAAGGGGTGGCAATGTTCAAGTCACTTTTAAAGGGATGACGATGTTCAAGTCACTTTTAAAGGGATGGCGATGTTCAAGTGACTTTTAAAGGGGCGGCAATATTCAAGTCACTTTTAAAGGGATCGCAATGTTCAAGTCAGTTTTAAAGGGATGGCGATGTTCAAGTGACTTTTAAAGGGGCGGCAATATTCAAGTCACTTTTAAAGGGATCGCAATGTTCAAGTCACTTTTAAAGGGATGGCGATGTTCAAGTCAGTTTTAAAGGGATGGCGATGTTCAAGTCACTTTTAAAGGGGCGGCAATGTTCAAGTCACTTTTAAAGGGATGGAGAATTGGCGATGTTCAAGTCAGTTTTAAAGGGATGGCGATGTTCAAGTCACTTTTAAAGGGGCGGCAATATTCAAGTCACTTTTAAAGGATCGCAATGTTCAAGTCACTTTTAAAGGGATGGCGATGTTCAAGTCAGTTTTAAAGGGATGGCGATGTTCAAGTCACTTTTAAAGGGGCGGCAATGTTCAAGTCACTTTTAAAGGGATGGAGAATTGGCGATGTTCAAGTCAGTTTTAAAGGGATGGCGATGTTCAAGTCACTTTTAAAGGGGCTGCAGTGTTCAAGTCACTTTTAAAGGGGTGGCAATGTTCAAGTCACTTTTAAAGGGATGGCGATGTTCTACTCTTTGACTGTTTTGATATTAAATGTTATTTTTGATGGTTCTTATGACTATGATAACTAATAATTGTATTTTAGAACTGTGGGATTACATGATTTAATTGTTATCTTGCAGGAAATGTTGGAGAAGGGGTACGACCGCAGAAGGTCAAGGGGCGAAAAGCATGCCATAGTGCGGAGAATTGCTTTCCATCTGTGGCAGAAGCATGGGTGCACTCATCGGAAGGATGCGATTCTAAAAAAGTGGTCAGATCTGAAGCGCCACAGGATGGATCTGATCACTAAGATCCGAGATAAATCTTTTCCAGGTACAATACTTATTTGCATAACTGAGCAGATAGATAACAATATGTTGGTGAGAGAAATAAGTATTTTAACCCTTTACAATAAATCACTTAGTACAGTGGTGTTGAACTGATGGGAAAGGGTGCTAAAGGTGGCAATATGAGACCTCTTTCTGGGCCACATATGTTTTTTGACTTTACACAGTTGACTTTGGCCCCTGAAGCTTGTCCAAACTCCTCGCACGTCTGGACGAGTGTAGACAACAAGCATCGATCAGGACAATTAGGCCACATGCCCAAATGAAGTCATAGACTCGAATCACTCTTGTTCCCTGGGGAGTGGCCCAACACCCAATAGCAGCAGTGAGTTGAAGCTGAACTTAATCAACGATGCTCAAAGGCAGAGTGCAGGGGGTACCCACAGGGTCCTGGTCCGGCAGGTCAAGGCAGACACTGATGATACTACACTTGATCTAAGCCAAAAGGAGAAGAAAGATAGGTGTAGTTAATTATTATGCCATCCAGACACTACCATAGATTAATTTGTGTACCCTTAACTGTAATTTGGCTTTACTTGTTTATCTTGGCATTTTTAAAAATTTGGTCATCATCATCATTACAGATGCTCCGCTTCCCAAAGTGAGAGCCAAGCTCTCTAAAAAGAAGAAGGCGGTGGAGGTGGAGGAGGAGACAGACCACTCGGACGAGGAGGAGCAGGAAGAGGCAGGGCCATCAGGCTATCGGGCCCATAGCCCACCTGCTGCAGTGGAGGAGGGTGATGACTCTGAGGAGGCAGAAGAGGAGATGGTCACTACCCCCGACAAGAAGGTAAATGGATGATGTGGATATTTTTATTTATTCAGTGTCCCAGAAAGCTAATGTTACGGGTGGGAGTACTGATTTCCATAACGTATCTAACTGCCACATCCATTTTTGAAGTACGATATAACAAGCATGCAATATATAAATTTTTCTAAGAATATATTTTAACAAACTATATTATTTTTTTAAATGAAGAAAATATAATAAAACAGGCAACAAATAAAGTACAACACATAACAGTAATATAAAAATAAACACTAAAAAGTAATTGATCAACATCAAAACCATTAACGTAACTACTAAGTCAATAACCCAAAACTAAAAGGAACTATTATTAATCCTACCTAAACCAATATATAACAGATTTACATAGTAACATAGTAACATAGTATATAAGACCGAAAAAGACATTTGTCCATCCAGTTCGGCCTGTTTCCTACAAGTTGATCCAGAGGAAGGCAAAACCCCTGTGAGGCAGAAGCCAATTTTCCTCACATAAGGGGAAAAAATTCCTTCCCGACTCCAATCAGGCAATCAGAATAACTCCCTGGATCAACGACCCTCTCTAGTAGCTATAGCCTGTAATATTATTACACTCCAGAAATAAATCCAGTCCCCTCTTGAATTCCTTTATTGTACTCACCATCACCACCTCCTCAGGCAGAGAGTTCCATAGTCTCACTGCTCTTACAGTGAAGAATCCTTTTCTATGTTTGTGTACAAACCTTCTTTCCTCCAGACGCAGAGGATGTCCCCTTGTCACAGTCACAGTCCTGGGGATAAATAGATGATGGGAGAGATCTCTGTACTGACCCCTGATATATTTATACATAGTTATTAGATCTCCCTCAGTCGTCTTTTTTCTAAAGTGAATAACCCTAATTTTGATAACCTTTACGGTACTGTAGATCCTCATTCCAGTTATTACTTTAGTTGCCCTCCTCTGAACCCTCTCCAGCTCTGCTATGTCTGTCTTGTTCACAGGAGCCCAGAACTGTACACAGTACTCCATGTGTGGTCTAACCAGTGATTTTCAAGAAAAAAATATCATCTCAGCTTTATATAACAATTAATGATTGTATTTTAATGTACATTTCCAAATTTTATTTCATTTATTTTACAGCTGACAACATCATGTTAAAAAAATAAAAACAATGCGAAGGAAGCACCAGCTGCGAATGCAGCAGTTCAGGGAGCAGCAAACCAGGAAGATGAGGCAGCTCAAGATGCAGTTCTCCCACCAAATGCGAGCCATGGAGGAGGCTCATCTTAAGGACATCGATGATCTGCTGGAGGAGCAGAGAAAATTTAAAAATTACCCTAATTTTTTTGGTTATTTTATATATTTATGTTAAAAATAATTCTATTTTGTTAAAGATTATTTTATAAAACTATAATGTTAAATCAAATTTATTGCGTTTTGTTTGATTGGAAACAAAGGGTACAGATAGTGTTGCCCATATTAATAATTATTTTTCATTACTGTAATCTTTCAAGGGTTTCAAGTTCAACTGGTTTATGTGCTAGATCTGGTAAGGTTTTTGGTAAGGCTGTAAAACACACCCGAAAGGGCTAGAGGGCTGCAAAAGGCAGCAAAATGTAGGTAAATCCCCTGCAAACAAATGTAGATAGGGAAATGATGAGTTAACATAAAATAAATAAAAATTAAACAATATTAATTGGAGTGAGGTCCCATAGCACAGAATCAGGCTTCAAGTCACCCACCAATGGAGAAGGTCACTTACTATTATTTCGACCCCAGCACCCAGACAAAGGAGAGAGGTCCCACAGCAGAGAATCAGGCATCATATCAACCACCACAGGAGTAGGCCACCATTTAGTTACTTTGACCCCTTCACCCAGACAGAGGAGAGAGGTCCCACAGCAGAGAATCAGGCATCATATCAACCACCACAGGAGTAGGCCACCATTTAGTTACTTTGACCCCTTCACCCAGACAGAGGAGAGAGGTCCCACAGCAGAGAATCAGGCATCATATCAACCACCACAGGAGTAGGCCACCATTTAGTTACTTTGACCCCTTCACCCAGACAGAGGAGAGAGGTTCCACAGCAGAGAATCAGGCATCATATCAACCACTACAGGAGTAGGCCACCATTTAGTTACTTTGACCCTTCACCCAGACAGAGGAGAGAGGTTCCACAGCAGAGAATCAGGCATCATATCAACCACCACAGGAGTAGGCCACCATTTAGTTACTTTGACCCTTCACCCAGACAGAGGAGAGAGGTCCCACAGCAGAGAATCAGGCATCATATCAACTACCACAGGAGTAGGCCACCATTTAGTTACTTTGACCCCTTCACCCAGACAGAGGAGAGAGGTTCCACAGCAGATATTCAGGCATCATATCAACCACCACAGGAGTAGGCCACCATTTAGTTACTTTGACCCCTTCACCCAGACAGAGGAGAGAGGTTCCACAGCAGAGAATCAGGCATCATATCAACCACCACAGGAGTAGGCCACCATTTAGTTACTTTGACCCTTCACCCAGACAGAGGAGAGAGGCCCCACAGCACATATTCAGGCATCATATCAACCACCACAGGAGTAGGCCACCATTTAGTTACTTTGACCCCTTCACCCAGACAGAGAGAGAGGCCCCACAGCAGAGAATCAGGCATCATATCAACCACCACAGGAGTAGGCCACCATTTAGTTACTTTGACCCCTTCACCCAGACAGAGGAGAGAGGTTCCACAGCAGAGAATCAGGCATCATATCAACCACCACAGGAGTAGGCCACCATTTAGTTACTTTGACCCCTTCACCCAGACAGAGGAGAGAGGTTCCACAGCAGAGAATCAGGCATCATATCAACCACCACAGGAGTAGGCCACCATTTAGTTACTTTGACCCCTTCACCCAGACAGAGGAGAGAGGGTTCCACAGCAGAGAATCAGGCATCATATCAACCACCACAGGAGTAGGCCACCATTTAGTTACTTTGACCCTTCACCCAGACAGAGGAGAGAGGCCCCACAGCACATATTCAGGCATCATATCAACCACCACAGGAGTAGGCCACCATTTAGTTACTTTGACCCCTTCACCCAGACAGAGGAGAGAGGTTCCACAGCAGAGAATCAGGCATCATATCAACCACTCACAGGAGTAGGCCACCATTTAGTTACTTTGACCCCTTCACCCAGACAGAGGAGAGAGGCCCCACAGCACATATTCAGGCATCATATCAACCACCACAGGAGTAGGCCACCATTTAGTTACTTTGACCCCTTCACCCAGACAGAGGAGAGAGGTTCCACAGCAGAGAATCAGGCATCATATCAACCACCACAGGAGTAGGCCACCATTTAGTTACTTTGACCCTTCACCCAGACAGAGGAGAGAGGTTCCACAGCAGAGAATCAGGCATCATATCAACCACCACAGGAGTAGGCCACCATTTAGTTACTTTGACCCCTTCACCCAGACAGAGGAGAGAGGCCCCACAGCAGATATTCAGGCATCATATCAACCACTACAGGAGTAGGCCACCATTTAGTTACTTTGACCCCTTCACCCAGACAGAGGAGAGAGGTTCCACAGCAGAGAATCAGGCATCATATCAACCACCACAGGAGTAGGCCACCATTTAGTTACTTTGACCCTTCACCCAGACAGAGGAGAGAGGCCCCACAGCACATATTCAGGCATCATATCAACCACCACAGGAGTAGGCCACCATTTAGTTACTTTGACCCCTTCACCCAGACAGAGGAGAGAGGTCCCACAGCAGAGAATCAGGCATCATATCAACCACCACAGGAGTAGGCCACCATTTAGTTACTTTGACCCCTTCACCCAGACAGAGGAGAGAGGTTCCACAGCAGAGAATCAGGCATCATATCAACCACCACAGGAGTAGGCCACCATTTAGTTACTTTGACCCCTTCACCCAGACAGAGGAGAGAGGCCCCACAGCACATATTCAGGCATCATATCAACCACCACAGGAGTAGGCCACCATTTAGTTACTTTGACCCCTTCACCCAGACAGAGGAGAGAGGTTCCACAGCAGAGAATCAGGCATCATATCAACCACCACAGGAGTAGGCCACCATTTAGTTACTTTGACCCCTTCACCCAGACAGAGGAGAGAGGTTCCACAGCAGAGAATCAGGCATCATATCAACCACCACAGGAGTAGGGCCACCATTTAGTTACTTTGACCCCTTCACCCAGACAGAGGAGAGAGGCCACACAGCACATATTCAGGCATCATATCACACACCACAGGAGAAGGCCTCTTTCAGTGACTTAGGCCTTTGGACCCAGACAGAGGAGAGAGGTCAGAGATTAGCTTCATATCCCCCAGCACAGCAGAAGACCGCTTTATTTGACTTAGGCCTCAGCACCCAGACAGAGGACAGAGGTAGCATGGCAGAGGTTATGGCTTTATGTCACCCGATAGTTTAACAGGCCACTTTCATCTAGTTAGCCCCAGCGCCCAGACAGAGGAGAGTTTCATTCAACTGTGGGTTACATAAAATTTGTATTAAATAAAGAAGTGGCCCGTAGTACAACAAGACATGTTTTAGGCAGTTATTAAGGACTACTCTGCACAAGGGAGGGACAGGTCCTGTGGGATCCATGCCTGGTTCATCTTTATGAACGCCAGCTTGTCCACATTGGCTGTGGACAGGCGGCTGCGCTTGTCAGTACGACGCCCCGCCGTGCTGAATACGCTGCTCTGATAAAACGCTGACGCCGGGCAGGAAAGCACCTCCAAGGCATAACATGCTAACTCTGGCCACGTGGACAATTTTGAAACCCAGAAGTTGAATGGGGCCGAACCGTCCGTCAGTACGTGGAGGGGTGTGCAGACATACTGTTCAACCATGTTAGTGAAATGCTGCCTCCTGCTAACACGCTCCGTATCAGGTGGTGGGGCAGTTAGCTGTGGCGTGGAGACAAAACTTGTCCACATTTCTGCCATGCTAACCCTGCCCTCAGAGGAGCTGGCCGTGATACTGCTGCGTGGGCGACCTCTAGCTCCTCCTCTGCCTTGGCCTTGGCCTTCCACCTGTTCCCCTGTGACAGTTGGGAATGCTCTCAGGAGCGCGTCTACCAGCGTGGCGCTTGTACTCAAGCATCTTCCTATCACGCTCCAGTGCAGGAAGTAAAGTGGGCACATTGTCTTTGTACCGGGATCCAGCAGGGTGGCCACCCAGTAGTCAGCACACGTTAAAATGTGGGCAACTCTGCTGTCGCTAGCGCAGGCACTGCAGCATGTAATCGCTCATGTGTGCCAGGCTCCCAGAGGTAAGGACAAGCTGTCCTCTGTGGGAGGCGTATCGCCATCGTCCACCGTATCCCCCCAGCCACGCACTAGTGATGGGCCTGAGCTGTGTGGGCTGCCACCCTGCTTCATCCTCGTCCTCCTCCACCTCCTCCTCATCCTCCTCGTCCTCCATTAGAGTGCCTTGGCTGGCGACTCTGTGAACCTGCCTCTGCTGCTTCAAAAACCTCCCTCTGAGCTACTTCTAACAGACTGGCCTGAAAGTCTTAGAAACGAGCCCTCCTCCTCCTCCTCCTCCACCTGGGCCACCTCCTCTTCCATCATTGCCCTAAGCGTTCTCTAGGAGACATAGAATTGGTATTGTAACGCTGATAACAGTGTCATCGCCACTGGCCATGTTGGTGGAGTACTCAAAGCAGTGCAGCAGGGCACACAGGTCTCGCATGGAGGCCCAATCATTGGTGGTGAAGTGGTGCCGTTCAGCAGTACGACTGACGCGAGCGCAGCTGCAGCTGAAACTCCACTATGGCCTGCTGCTGCTCGCACAGTCTCTCCAGCATGTGCAAGGTGGAGTTCCACCGGGTGGGCACGCCGCATATGAGGCGGTGAGCGGAAGGCCGAAGTTCCGCTGTAGCGCAGACAGGCGAGCAGCGGCAGGATGTGAACGCCGGAAGCGCGCACAGACGGCCCGCACTTCATGCAGCAGCTCTGACATGTTGGGGTAGTGGTGAATGAACCTCTGCACCACCAAATTCAGCACATGCGCCAGGCAAGGGATGTGCGCAAACCAGCTAGTCCCAGAGCTGCCACGAGATTTCGCGCATTATCGCATACCACCAGGCCTGGCTTGAGGCCCACCGGCAGCAACCACTCGTCCGTCTGTTGTTCAATACCCCGCCACAACTCCTGCGCGGTGTGGGGCCTGTCCCCAAACATAAGAGTTTCAGAATGGCCTGCTGACGTTACCCCGGGCTGTGCTGAAGTTGGTGGTGAAGGTGTGTGGCTGACAGGAGGAGCTGGTGGAAGCAGTGGAGGAGGAAAGCCGAGTAGGGAGGAGGAGGCTACAGGAGGCAGAGAATGATGCCCTGCGATCCTAGGTGGCGGAAGGACGTGCGCCAAGGAACTCTCCGCCTGGGGCCCAGCCGCCACTACATTCACCCAGTGTGCAGTTAGTGAGATATAGCGTCCTTGGCCGTGCTTACTGGTCCACGTATCTGTGGTTAGGTGGACCTTGGCACAAATGGCGTTGCGCAGTGCACACTTGATTTTATCAGACACTTGCATGTGCAGGAAGGCACGGCTGTCTTGGAGAAGTAGTGGCGGCTGGGAACCACATACTGGGGGACAGCCATGGCCATCAGCTGTTTGAAGCTGTCTGTGTCCACCAGCCGGAATGACAGCATTTCAAAGGCCAGTAGTTTAGAAATGCTGGCATTCAGGCCAAGAGGCTCGAGGGTGACTAGGTGGGAATTTGCGCTTCCTCTCAAAGGTTTGAGAGATGGAGAGCTGAACGCTGCTGTGTGAAATAGTGGAGACGCAAGGTGACGGTGGCGGTGGTGGTGGTGGTGTCGGTGGCACATCCTCTGTTTGCTGCTCGGCAGGTGGCAACATTCCTCTCGAGGCGGAAGCCGAGGCAGCAGCGGTAGAGGGAGCAGGGGAGCCTGAGCGGGTTCCTTGTTTTTGAGGTGTGCACTCCACTGCAGTTCATGCTTTGCATGTAGATGCCTGATCATGCAGGTGGTGCTCAGGTTAAGAACGTTAATGCCTCGCCTCCAGGGTCTGATGGCACAGCGTGCAAACCACTCTGGTCTTGTCCTCAGCACATTGTTTGAAGAAGTGCCATGCCAGGGAACTCCTTGAAGATGCCTTTGGGGTGCTGGGTCCCTGTTGGCACTGGCCAATAGCAGAGCGAACTCTCGGGACGGCGGGTGTTCTGCTTTTGCCCCCTGCTCCCTCTTTGGCTTCGCTGTTGTCTCGGTCTCACCACTGCCTCTTCCTCTGAACTATTTAAGTCAGCGGCACGACCTTCAGTCCATGTGGGGTCTAAGACCTCATCGTCCTCTGCATCGTCTTCCACCCAGTCTTCCTCCCTGACCTCCTCCTGTTCAGTCTGCACACTGCAATAAGACGCGGCAGTGGGCACCTGTGTTTCGTCATCATCAGACACTCGGTCACTCTGCTGTGGTGGTATTCCCATGTCCTCATCATCTGGATACATAAGTGGTTGTGCGTCAGTGCATGGTATGTCTTCCACCGCTAGGGAAGGGCTAGGTGGACGCCCCTGGGAACCCCTGCCAGCAGAGTCTTCAAACAGAAGAAGAGACTGCTGCATAACTTGAGGCTCGGACAGTTTCCCTGATATGCATGGGGGTGATGTGACAGACTGATGGGCTTGGTTTTCCGGTGCCACCTGTGCGCTCTCCGCAGAAGACTGGGCGGAAGACAATGTGGTGAAGCGTGCTGGAAGCACTGTCGGCCACCCAATCGACTAATGCCTGTACCTGCTCAGGCCTTACCATCCTCATAACGGCATTGGGCCCCACCAAATATCGCTGTAAATTCTGCCGGCTACTTGAGGGAGTTGGTTCACTACTTTGTGCGCCTGAGGCCGAACGGCCACGTCCTCTGCCAGCAACAGAGACTCCACGGACCCCCACCACGACCGCGTCCTCGTCCCTTAATAGAATGTTTTCTCATTGTTGCGATTCAACTCGCACCACAATAAAATATATTATTTTTAGCCCCAAAATTCACACACTGGAAGATATACCGTAATTCCTTTTTCGGTATTAATTACAAGAAAACTGCTGCAAATTGGACACCAGAATTTTTTAAATGCTACTTATGTTAAATGAATTCCCACAGTGGGAGAACTATTTCCTTTTTACAGGAGTAACAACGTGCGGCCTACTATTTCGGGTGTCACCAACACCAGATTGATTAAATTGGCCTTTTTGGAACCAAAATGACAACACTGGACACTATAATGCCTTTTTCTGGTATTAATTACAAGAGGACTGCTGCAAATTGGACACCAGAATTTTTAAATGCTACTTATGTTAAATGAATTCCCACAGTGGGAGAACTATTTCCTTTTAACAGGAGTAACAACGTGCGGCCTACTATTTCGGGTGTCACCAACACCAGATTGATTAAATTGGCCTTTTTGGAACCAAAATGACAACACTGGACACTATAATGCCTTTTTCTGGTATTAATTACAAGAAGACTGCTGCAAATTGGACACCAGAATTTTTAAATGCTACTTATGTTAAATGAATTCCCACAGTGGGAGAACTATTTCCTTTTACAGGAGTAACAACGTACGGCGTACTATTTCGGGTGTCACCAACACCAGATTGATTAAATTGGCCTTTTGGAACCAAAATGACAACACTGGACACTATAATGCCTTTTTCTGGTATTAATTACAAGAGGACTGCATGGTATTTCAGAACACCCGGAATTTTTAAATGCTCATGGTACATAATTTGCCGGCACACTGGGAGAATTGTCGCTCAGTACCTTTTTACAGTATTATTTACTGAAGGAGTGCTTCTTCTGGTCTAACACCGAATTATGTTTGTTACAGGGAAAGATTTTTTAATTTATATTTCGGCAAAAAAATAAAAATTTATTTCTGGCTGACAGTATTGGACCTGGCTGTAGTGACACTGGCTAGCTCTAGCTGGAACAGCACATTCATGGGATTTGCTATCCAAGTGGGTTACTTTCAGTTTCACCACTGATATATTAAATATATTGGCAGTTAGTAGGGGTGACACAAGCACAGCCAAACCCCTGATGTAGTATATCTATGAAAAAATCGACTATTACATGAGATTAATGGACGCTGTGGCAGCTTTTGCTGCAGCACCACAAGTCCCAAAATGGCCGCCGCCTATCAGCCCAGTAACATGTGCCAGAAAATGGCCTGCCCAGCCAGAAAAAAATGACTTTGACTGAGCAGCTGAATCGCTGTTGTTCTGTGTCACAGGAGTAGATTTTTCAATTCTTTGAGCTTTTCTTTGGACTCTGTGGCAGCTTGAGCTGGCGCCACCACAGGTCCCAAAATGGTCGCCGCTGGTCAGCCCAGTTACATGTGCCGGTAAAAATCGATCTGGCCAGTGTAAAAAATAAACTTTCAGTGAACAGCTCAGCTGAGTTGTTCTGATGCACAGGCTTAGATTATTCACTTCTTATCAGGTTTTCTTCCTCAACTATCCCTGCCTATCTCGCCCTCACAGCAGCTGCATCTATCCCTGGTCTAATCACAGCGGGAGTGAGCACATCGCGACGTGCGCACAAGCTTATAAAGAGGCTGAGTCACATGCTGCATCTTCTGGCCAATCACAGCCTTGCTAATAGTAGGCATGGCTGCGATGGCATCTTAGGGCAAGTAGTATGATGCATGTTGATTGGCTGCTTTGCAGCCTTTCAAAATGCGCCACAAAAATGACGATCCACAAAACCGAACCCGAATTTTTATGAAAATGTTCGGGTTCGGTCGTGTCACGAACACCCCAAAATTCTGTACGGACCGAACTATTCTCTGAAATGTGCGCCAACAATAACACTAGTGATACTCGCATCCCACTTGTGTTCTAATCGCATTCGATTTTAACTTATGCTTTTTTTGACAGGCACGTATTCTATTTGATGCCTGGCAAAAAAAAAAAAAAAATGCATAAGTTAACATCGAATGCTATTAGAACTTAATAGTGGGATACGAATAGCACTGCGTGCTAGAACAGCACGCACACGATTATTCAAATTTTGTATTATCGCGATACAAACCAAACAGTAAAGTTAAAATCGAATGCAATTAGAACGTGTAGTGTGATGCGATTTATTTGAGTTCTAAGAATCGCATTGCGATTTCTGCTTCAGCCGGATTCCGTGCTAATGGAGCGTCTACATCACCATGGGAAAATGCTAGAATGTACTGTCGGATTTGAGAAGTTGAAATCGCAATGCGATTAAGCAAATATATAAGAATCGCATTGCGATTTCAACGTAATTCAAACATCCTACAGTACATTCTACTGGAGGAGGCGTTCCCATGGTGATCGGTAGCTCAAAGTTGTAATCGCAATGCGATTTCAGCTTTAAGCCTGTACTATTCTGCTATATAGTACTTTCAAAATGCGCCGAGAGAACATGCCGAACTCCGAACTCGAACCCGAACTTTTTGAAAATGTCCGGGTTCGGGTCCGTGTCACGGACACCCCAAAGTTCGGTACGAACCCGAACATTCTCGAACTGTTCGCTCAACACTATTCAGGACTTCTTTTAATTGTCTGCGTTGTGACTGCCCTGGTGCTGATCACTTACACATGTTCTGGGATTGTCCTCCAGTGAAGGAGTACTAGCATTTGGTTCAAACAACTTTAATACAAAAACTCCAAATTCAGATTCCTTTGTGCCTTAAGTATGGATCTTGGGGATTTTTCTGAGATAGCCTGTCAGTCTTCTAAACTTCTCTTTTTGGTTAAAGTGTCCTTCTTAGCTCAGGCTTATTATTTCTTGATTGTGGTTTGCGTCTCCCCCAGAGCATCGAACATGGCTAAATCTGGTTAATAAAATTAAAAGTATGAACAGATGTTGTATATAAACAAAGAGGTTCTAATGAAAAATTCATTAAGATATGGAACTGGTGGAAATAAATAAGAGAGCTGAGAAGATTTCCTTTTTCTAGCATGCTTGAGGGGTTGGTTGGAAATACTATTAAATGTTTTTTTTTTTTTTTGTTACTATGGATATTGCATTTGATATTGAGAAAAGTTAAATAAAGATAAAAAAATTAAAAATACTTGCCTTTTGAAAATTACCAAAATTAAATTTTTTTGCTAACAAAATTTTGCTTTTAGCACCAGATGTTTCATTTTCACAGGGGCAACAGGGAGAAAATGCACTCCCACAATTTGTTATGCATTTTTTCCTGAATAAAGTAAGGTCCCATATGTGGTTGTAGATTGCTGTTTGGGGGCATGGAGAATTCAGAAGGGAAAGAGCTGTACCTGGATTTTCTAACATGGAGTTTGCAGTAATATTATTTTCTTGTTGACTGAGCTATAGTGAGGCTTGTTTCGCGGACAAGATGAAGTTTTGAGTGGTACCATTTTTGTGCAAATGGCTTTTTGATGTTTTTTATGGGAGGTGAGGTTGGCAAAAATTGCAATTCTGTCAGTGTGTAGGGGTTCTCTATACGGTATAAGAATAGATGATATGATACCTTTTAGTTCTGTGGGGACAAAGTACATTTATGGAGATACCAAATTTATAGGTTTTAGGTTTTACTACTTTTGCTCGATAAAATCATTTTTTTAAATTGTAAATATAATATTTTGCAT
>CM065596.1:83574154-83596622 GCA_033119425.1 Bufotes viridis
GAAAGCAGAGTAGGGGAGGAGGCAACAGGAGACAAATAGAAATGCCCTGCAATCCTTGTGGGCGGAAGAACATGCGTCAAACTGCTATCCGCCTCTGGCCCAGCCACCGCTACATTTACCCAGTGTGCTGTTAGCGAGATATAACTTCCCTACCCATGCTTACCAGTCAACGTATTGGTGGTTATGTGGACCTTTCCACAGATGGCGTTGCGCAGTGCACACCTGATTTTGTCCGCCACTTGCTTGTGCAGGCAAGGGGATGGCTCACCTGGAAAGTAGTGGTGGCTGGGAACAGCATTTCCTGGAATTTTGAAATCCTGGCATTCAGGGCCAGGGATCGCGGAGTGGGTAGGGGGTACTTCCTCTTTCGATTTCTGTTTCTAATTGGGAGATAGACAGCTGAACGCTTCCATGGGATAGTGTAGAGATGCTTGGTGACAGTAAAAGATGTGGTGGCGTTGCTGCCACATCCTCTGTTTGCCGGGGTGGCAGGTGCCACTGTCACTCACTTGTGCTCAGGTTTACAACATTTATTTTAAATTTTTATGTATTCTAAATTTTATGTTATTTTAAGTTATTTCCCTATCCAAATTTGTTTGCAGGGCACTTGTCCTACTCTTACCCCCATTTTGCTTCAATTTCCAGCCCTCTAGCCCTTTCCAGGACTTTTTTTAGAGCCATTTTAGTGCCCCAAATTTCAGGTCTCTATTGACTTCAATGGGGTTCGGGGTAAAGTTCGGTCACGAACCCAAATTTTTTGTGAAGTTCGAGCCGAAACCGTCGAACCCAAACTTCCAGGTGTCCGCTCAACTCTAATTAAGATATCATATAAGGATCCAGTGGCAAGAGTTAAGTCAAAGAATGTGGTTTCATCTACTGTTAGGACAAGACAGGGGAGCCTGCTATCCCCACTCTTGTGTGCAATAATAATGGAATCTTTAGCGATTATAATAAGACAGGATCAAAATATAAAAAGCTTTAAATTCCAACAAGAGCCAGATGAGATTTAGTTATTCGCTGATGATGTATTATTTTTTCTTAAAAATTCAACGGTGTGTTTAGAGTGGGTATTTTTTATTCTGGATAAATTCAGTACCTTTACAAGGTTGAAGATAAATAGAGAAAAATCAGTCTGGACACTATTAACTGTCTACAGAATTCATATGGTTTTAAGGTTCCATGGGGGGTTATTTTAGATAACTGGGAATTCATATAAATAGTGATCCTGGTTATGATATCCATTTGAACATACTGCCTCTGTTGGCGGATATTCGCAGGAGCATAAGGGCTTAGGTCAAAATGCCATCGGGGTATGCTGATACAATGCCACTGATTAAAATTGTTTTGTTACCTCACCTTTTACATATTCTTTTGAATTCTCCAGTGTGGATTAATGATGGTTTGTCTAAATCTATAGACAAGGAAGGGAAAACCATCTAGATTGAAAATGGTGGATTGTCAAAGGGAACAATCATATGGAGGCCTGTCTGTACCTAATTTTAAGCTGTATTACTTGGCAACCAAGCTGAAACAGCTTATATCCTGGAATTAATTATTTACTAATAGTAGGATGGAGTTTTTTGCTAAAGATTTAGGGAAATATTATATAGCGCTACTTTCGGAGGCAGGTTTATTTGGTAAACAGCCATTTTATCAAATAGAAATATTTAAAATGGCTAATAAAATATGGAACTGGGTGAGAAAGAAAGTAGGGATAACAGGCTCCCTACCTATGGCACCATTATGGGATATCATTTTATTTTTTTTTTTAAATATAAAGGTTATCCAGAGGAGAAAGTTTTCTGGAAAAGGAGAGGGGTAATCTCCCTTTCTCAGTTATATAATGAGCATGGACATTTAATTACATTCCAAGATACACAAAGATTATCTGGATAGGGATAGGGAAATGACTTAAAATAAAATAAATAAAAATTAACCAATATCAATTGGCAACTTGGAGGAGGAGGTGGAATAGGAGGTTGGGGTGGTGTCAGGTGGGAATGCTATGGCAGTTGAAGTTCTCATCACAACCAAAAAGGATTCATGTCTGCCTGCAGTGCCACAGGCCTAATTCACAGACTCAGGGCCATGGCAACCATACATGGGAGTTGAAGTTCACATCACAGCCAAGAAGGATTCATGTCTGCCAGCAGTGTCACAGGCCTCACTCACAGACTCAGGCCAATGGCAACCATACATGGGAGTTGAAGTTGTCATAACAGCCAAGAAGGAATCATGTCTGCCTGCAGGGCCACAGGCCTCATTCAAACATTCAGGCCCACGGGACCCACAAAGAGAAGAGTTAAAATCATGCCAAGACAGTATTGATTTCACCCAGCAATGCCACAGGCCTCATTCACAGATTCAGACCCATGGCACCCACAAAGAGGAGAGTTACAATCATGCCAAATCAGTATTGATTTCACCCAGCAGTGCCACAGGCCTCCTTTACTAATTCAGGAGGACCATGGCACCCGCATAGAGGAGAGCGGTCCCATAACAGCAACACAGGCCTTAGGTCAACCTGCAATGGAACATTGCCATTATCATTTATGTAGGCCCCTGACACCCAGACAGAGGTTTTGTCATTTGACAGTAAAAAGAGTTTAATGTCTCCCACCAATGCAGCAAGCGATGAAACGAAAAATAGGCCCCTGACAACCAGACAATGTAGAGGTCATTTGACAGTATAAGGAGTTTAATATCTCCCACCAATGCAGCAAGCGATGAAACGAAATATAGACCCCTGACAACCAGACAAGGTAGAGGTCATTTGACAGTATAAAGAGGAAAATGTCACCCAACAAAGCAACAAATGATTAAACGACATATAGGCCCCTGACACCCACACAATGGGGCAGTCATTTTACAGTAAAAAGAGTTTAATATCTCCCACCAAGACAACAAATGATTAAACGACATATAGGCCCCTGACACCCACACAATGGGGCAATCATTTGACAGTAAAAAGAGTTTAATGTCTTTCACCAAGACAGCAAGCAAGTAAATGATATATAGGCCGCTGACACCCACACAATGGGGCGGTTATTTGACAGTAAAAGAGTTTAATCTCTCCCACCAAGACAACAAATGATTAAACGACATATAGGCCCCTGACACCCACACAATGGGGCAGTCATTTGACAGTAAAAAGAGTTAAATGTCTCCCACCAACACAGCAAGTAAGTAAACGAAATATAGGCCCCTGACACCCAGGGCAATGGGGCATTCATTTGACCGTAAAAACAGTTAAATGTCTCCCACCAAGACAGCAAACAATTAAACAAAATATAGGCCCCTGACAACCAGACAGAGTAGAGGTCATTCAACATAAAAAAAGGATAATGTCACACTCCAAAGCAACGGGTGATTATCTGAAATGTAGGCCCCTGGCACCCAGACAGAGGAGAAAGGTCCCATAGCAGCAAAAGAGGCATAATGTTACCCACCAATGGAACACTTCACAATATCGATCTCTACCGAGTATAACACACCCTAAACCAATTTATAGGTGCTCTCCAATCTTACATAAACGACACTAATCAAAAAACCTTCATAAAAACAAATTTTATTAATTAATTTACCATAAAATACTTATATCACATAAAAATTAATAAAGGGACAAGAACAGGTATACAATACCCTCCCACAATATTATGAGTCATACATATTAATGGATACAAAAACGATTTCAAACAGTTATGCTATGGCTCATGCTGATTCTATACACCGCAGTGATAAAGACAAGTCACGGTAATTAATTAATGCATATTCAGACATATCCAATGTGCTATACCTGACTAACACTGCGGCAATCCTCCATAAATGCCCGCAAATCCATGCATGGCTTATAACAATGTTCAACAGCAAGGTTCTAACATTTAGTAATCAATGCATCCATAAAATAGGGGCTATTTAGCCTTACCCAATATCGTATGGCAGGGGAGAGTAAGGGTACTCCTCGACGTGCGTTTCGTGTATTCAGCTTCCTCAGGGGGAGTGTACCACCAATGGAACAGCCAACTTTCAGTTATTTAGGCCCCAGTACCCAGACAGAGGAGAGAGGTCCCATAGCAGCAAAACAGGCATCATGTTACCCACCAATGAAACAGGCCACTTTCAGTTATTTAGGCCCCAGCACCCAGACAGAGGAGAGAGGTCCCATAGCAGCAAAACAGGCATCGTGTTACCCACCAATGAAAAAGGATATTTTCAGTTATTTAGGCCACAGCACCAGACAGAGGAGAGAGGTCTCATAGCAGAAAAACAGGCATCATTTTACCCACCAATGGAACAGGCAACTTTCAGTTATTTAGGCCCCTGACACCCAAACATGTCATTTGACAGCAAAAAGAGGTTAATGTCACGCACCAAAGCAGCAGGCAATTAGCTGAAATGTAGGCCCCTGGCACCCAGACAGAGGAGAGGTTCATTCAACTTGGTGTTGCCCCCAAAAATAATGGTACAATAAAAAAAAGAGGATTCAATAAAGAAGTGCCCTGGAGTACAAGAATGTATGGTTGAGAGTGAGGCAGTTATAAATGACTATTCTGCACAAGTGATGGACAGGTCCTGTGGGATCCATGCCTGGTTCATTTTTATAAACGTCAGCTTATCCACATTGGCTGTTGACAGGCGGCTGTGTTTGTCTGTAATGACGCCCTGCCGTGCTAAATACACGTTCAGACAATACACTGGCCGCAGGGCAGGGCAGGCCAGCACCTCCAAGGCATAAAGGCTAGCTCTGGCCATGTGGACAATTTGGAGACCCTAGAAGTTGAATGGGGCCAAACAATCAGTCAGTACGTGGAGGCGTGTGCACACGTACTGTTCCACCATGTTGTTGAAATGCTGCCTCCTGCTAACACGTTCCCTATCAGCTAGTGGTGCAGTTAGCTGTGGCGCTTTGAGAAAACTTTTCCACATCTCGGCCATGCTAACCCTGCCTTCAGAGGATCTGGTTGTGACACAGCTGCATTGGCGACCTCTTACTCCTCCTCTGCCGTCGCCTTGTGCTTAAACTTGTCCGCCCGTGTCAGTTGGGAATGCTCTCAGGAGCGCGTCTACCAGCGTGCGCTTGTTCTCGCACATTTTCATATCACGTTCCAGTCGCGGGAATTAAGGTGGGCACGTTGTCTTTGTACTGAGGATCCAGCAGGGTGGCCATCCAGTAGTAAGCACACGTTAAAATGTGGGCAACTCGGCTTTCGGTGCGCAGACACTTCAAATGTAGTCGCTCATGTGTGCCAGGCTGCCCAGAGGTAAGGACAAGCTGTCCTCTGTGGGAGGCGTATCGTCATCGTACTCTGTTTTCCCCCAGCCACACACCAGTGATGGGCTCGAGCTGTGTTGGGTGCCACCCCGCTGTGAACATGCTTCATCCTCCTCCTCCACCTCATCCTCGTCCTCCAGTAGTGGGCCCTGGCTGGCCAAATTTGTACCTAGCCTCTGCTGTTGCAAAAGACTTCCCTCTGAGCCACTTCTAAAAGACTGGCCTGAAAGTGTTAGAAATGATCCCTCTTCCTCCTCCTTATCCTCCTCCTGGGCCACATCCTCTTCCATCATCGCCCTAAGTGTTTTCTCAAGGAGACATAAAGGTGGTATTGTAACGCTGATAACGGCATCATCGCCACTGGCCATGTTGGTGGAGTACTCGAAACAGTGCAACTGGGCACACAGATCTCGCATGGAGGCCCAGTCATTGGTGGTGAAGTGGTGCTGTTCCGCCGAGCGACTCACCCATGCGTGTTGCAGCTGGAACTCCACTATGGCCTGCTGCTGCTCGCACAGTCTCTCCAGCACGTGCAAGGTGGAGTTCCACCTGGTGGGCACGTCGCATGTGAGACGGTGAGCGGGAAGGTCGAAGTTACGCTGTAGCGCAGACAGGCGAGCAGTGGCAGGATGAGAACACTAGAAGCACGCACAGACGGCCCGCACTTTATGCAGCATCTCTGACATGTCGGGGTAGTTTTGAATGAATTTCTGCACCACCAAATTCAGCACATGCGCCAGGCAAGGGATGTGCATCAAACCGGCTAGTCCCAGAGCTGCGACGAGATTTCGCCCATTATCGCACACCACCAGGCCGGGCTTGAGGCTCACCGGCAGCAACCACTCGTCGGTCTGTTGTTCTATACCCCGCCACAACTCCTGCGCGGTGTGGGGCCTGTCCCCCAAACACATGAGTTTCAGAATGGCCTGCTGACGTTTACCTTGGGCTGAGCTGAAGTTGGTGGTGAGGGTCTGTGGCTGACCGTATGAGCAGGTGGAAGAAGAGGAGGAGGAAGCCGAGTAGGAGAAGGAAGCAACAGGAGGCAAATAATGATGCCCTGTGATCCTTGGCGGCGGAAGGACGTGCGCCAAACAGCTCTCCGCCTGGGGCCCAGCCGCCACTACATTTACCCAGTGTGTAGTTAGGGAGATATAGTGTCCCTGGCTGTGCTTACTGGTCCACGTATCTGTGGTTAGGTGGACCTTGCCATGGATGGCGTTGCGCAGTGCACACTTGATTTTATCTGATACTTGGTTGTGCAGGGAAGGCACGGCTCTCTTGGAGAAGTAGTAGCGGCTGGGAATGACGTACTGTGGGACAGCCACCGCCATCCGTTGTTTGAAGCTATCTGTGTCCACCAGCCTGAATGACAGCATTTCAAAGGCAAGTAGTTTAGAAATGCTGGCATTTAGGGCCAGGGATCGAGGGTGGCTAGGTGGGAATTTACGCTTTCTCTCAAGGTTTGTGAGATGGAGAGCTGAACGCTGCCGTGTGACATGGGGGAGATGCTTGGTGAGGGAGGCGGTGGTGTTAGTGGCACATCATCTTTTTGCTGGGCGGCAGGTGCCAACATTCCTCGAGAGGCAGAGAAAGAGGCCGAGGCAGCAGCAGAAGATGGAGCAGGAGGGGCCTGAGCCCTTTCTTGGTTTTGAAGGTGTTTACTCCACTGCAGCCTGTGTCTCTCATGTAGATGCCTGGTCATGCAGGTTGTGCTAAGGTTCAGAACGTTAATGCCTCACTTCAGGCTCTGAAGGCACAGCGTGCAAACCACTCGGGTCTTGTCGTCAGCACATTGTGTGAAGAAGTGCCATGCCAGGGAACTCTGTGAAGCTGCCTTTGGTGGGCTCGGTCCCTGGTGGCGTTGGCCAGTAGCAGGCGAACTGTCTTGGCGACGGCTGTTCTGCTTTTGCACCCTGCTCCCTCTTTTGCTACGCTGTTGGCTCGGTCTCACCACTGCCTCTTCCTCTGAACTCTGAAAGTCAGTGGCATGACCTTCATTCCATGTGGGGTCTAGGACCTCATCGTCCCCTGCATCGTTTTCCACACAGTCTTCCTCCCTTACCTCCTGTTTGGTCTGCACACTGCAGAAAGACGCAGCAGTTGGCACCTGTGTTTCGTCATCATCAGAGACATGCTGACTCTGCTGAGGTGGTATTCCCATGTCCTCATCAGGAAACATAAGTGTTTGTGCATCAGTGCATTCTATGTCTTCCACCTCTGGGGAAGGACTAGGTGGATGCCTTTGGAAAACATTGCCAGAAGATTCTTCAAACAGCATAAGAGACTGCTGCATAACTTGAGGCTCAGACATGTTCCTGATATGCATGGGGTTGATGTGACAGACAGATATGCTTGGTTTTCAGGCGCCACCTGTGCGCTTTCTGCAGAAGACTGGGTGGGAGATAATGTGAACCTGCTGGATCCACTGTCGGCCACTCCAATCAACTAGCGCCTGTACTTGCTCAGGCCTTACCATCCTTAGAACGTCATTAGGCCCGACCAAATATCGCTGTAGACTCTGGCGGCTACTGGGACCTGAGGTAGGTGGTTAACTAGGACGTGTAGCTGTGGCAGAATGGCCACGTCCTCTCCCAGCACCAGAGGGTCCACTAACACCACCACGACCATGTCTGCGTCCCTTATTAGATGTTTTGCTCATTGTTACCGTTCACCACAATAAGGAATAACTTATTTGGCCCAATGTATAGAGTTCAAATTAAGGCCTTTATTTACAGGCACCTAACCCTATTTAGCTATCTAGTTCTGTACCGTATTACGCTAATACAGGCATAGCAGAAACCACAGATTTAGGGGAATATCAATTTTAGGCCTAGTATTTAGGCCCTGGCTGAAAGGTATCCTTTTACGGACAGATTTGCACTTGGAGATGCACAATAGCGCGTGCAAATGTAGAGGATTACGCTTTCAGGCCTTGTATTTAGACCTTGAGTGTAATATACCCTTTTACGGACAGAAATACACATGGAGATGCACAATAGAGTGTGCAAATATAGAGGATTACGCTTTCAGCACTTGTATTTAGACCTTGAGTGTAATATACCCTTTTACGGACAGAAATACACTTGGAGATGCACAGTAGCGTGTGCAAATATAGAGGATTTATTTTTCAAGTCTTGTATTTAAACGCTGACACTCTGAATGTAATATACCCTATTAGTGGACAGAATTACACTTGGAGAGGAACAGGGGAAAGCACAGATATTTAGGATTTCTATTTCAAGGATTTTATTTAACACAGAAAAAAATCTATCCTTTGACGGACAGTGTTGCACTTGGCCAGCCACAGCTGGAACCCCAGATTTAGGGGATTGGTATTCTGGCAATTGAATTTCACCACAGAAAAAAATCTATCCTTTGACTGACAGCATTACACTTGGCCAGCCACAGCTGGAACCCCAGATTCAGGGAATTGTTATTTTGGCAATTGAATTTCACCCCAGAAAAATCTATCCTTTGACTGACAGTATTGCACTTGGCCAGCCACAGCTGGAATACCAGATTTAGGGATTGTTATTTTGGCAATTGAATTTCACCCCAGAAAAATCTATCCTTTGACATACAGTATTAAACTTAGCCAGCCACAGCTGGAACACCAGATTTAGGGGATTGGTATTTTGGCAATTGAATTTCAACCCTCAATAAAATATAGCAATTTCTATCCTTTGTTTCAAGGTGTGACAGTAAGCACAACCCCAGATGTAGGATATTGCAAAAAAAAGCCTACTATTGAACCCAAAATGTATGTTGAACTTGGTGGCAGCTGAAAACATGTGCTGGTGCACCAAAAGATCACAAAATGGCCGCCAATCACCCTAGAAAAAAGTGACAGAAAAACACTATGGGCAGCCTAAAAACCAGTGAGCAATGAACTAACAGAAGTTGAATGATTTACAGCTGTAGATCGATCACTTCATGTAGTGTTTTTATGAGTTTTCCTGCCTAATCTCGCCCTCACAGCAGCTGCATCCTATCCCTACACTAATCAGAGCAGAGTTGTGGGTGGCGCTACGTGACTCCAGCTTAAATATAGGCTGGGTCACATGCTGCACTTGGTCAATCACAGCCATGCCATTAGTAGTCATGGCTGTGATGGCTTCTTAAGGCAAGAAGTAAAACGCTAGCTGATTGGCTGCTGTGCAGCCCTTTAGAAAGCAGGAAGAAATTAGCCGAACAACGGACCCGAACCCGAACTTTTTTGAAAATGTTCGGGTCCTGGTCCGTGTCCTGGACACCCTAGATTCGGTACGAACCCGAACTATACAGTTCGGGTTCGATCAACTCTAGTTATATGGTCTAAAGTCCTTTTGGCATGCAATTAGAGGCAAAAATATACATTATTCACCTTTCAGCGGTGCAGTTATATGTTCTCAAACCCTTTTTGGCGTGTATTAGTGGCAAAAAATATATTTTATTGCCGTTTCTGCGGTGCAGTTATATGTTCTAAAGCCTTTTGTGGCGTGCATAAGTGGAAAAAATAAGGGCCTATTTGCCATTCAGCGGTGCAGTTATATGTTCTAAAACCCTTTTGGCGTGTATTAGTAGAAAAAAGTAAGGGCCTATTTGCCGTTTAGAGGTGCAGTTATATGTTTTAAAGCCTTCTTTTGTGTGTATTAGTGGCAAAAATATATATATTATTTGCTGTTCTGCGGTGCAGTTAGATGTTCTAAAGCCTTTTGTGGCATGTATAAGTGGAAAAATAAGGGTCTATTTGCCGCTCAGTGGTGCAGTTATATGTTCTAAAACCCTTTTAGGGGTGTATTAGAAGAAAAAAGTAAGGGCCTATTTGCCGTTTAGAGTTGCAGTTACATGTTCTAAAGCAGGGGTAGGGAACCTCCGACTCTCCAGCTGTTGTGAAACTACAACTCTCAGCATGCATACTTACTCTGCTCTTCTTTGTACTCCCATAGAAATGAATGGAGCATGTTGGGATGTGTAGGTTCACAGCAGCTGGAGAGCCGGAGGTTCCCTACCCCTGTTCTAAAGCCTTCTTTGGCAAGTATTAGTGGCAAAAAATATATATATTATTTGCCGTTCTGCGGTGCAGTTATATGTTCTAAAGCCCTTTTTGTCATGTATTAAGTGGCACAAAAAAAGGTATTTGCCGTTGTGTGGTGATGAAAATTATAGCCCTTTTTGGCATGTATCAGAGGCACAAAAATATATGTTATTTGCCTTTCAGCGGTGCAGTTATATGTTCTAAAGCCATTTTTGGAGTGTATCAGTAGAAAATTGTAAGGGTCTATGCCGTTCAGCCGTGCAGTTATATGTTCTAAAGCCTTTTGTGGCGTGTATCAGTGGGGAAAACAGGGGTTATTAGCTATTGTGTGGTGAGAAAATTAAAGACTTTTTTGGGGTGTTTTAATTTCCTATTTATTTATTTGATCTAACAAAATGTCAGACTGAGAAGTGCCAGGCCCTGCACAGGGAAGTAGCAGAGGCCTAAATGTTTCTGGCGCAGGCACAGGTCACAGCAGAGTAGGGGGGCATGGCAACAGGAGTCGCAGAGAGAGGCCTGAGCTCCCGATGACATCTAGTGCTCGTGTCTTGACCATCAACCCAGCGGTTCTTGAATGGTTGACTCAGTCATTCACTTCATCCCAAGAGACATCAGATTCCCCCAGCCAAAAGTCGGTGGGTTCATCAGACACAACCCTTAGTTGGCATGGCCCGGGAGCAGGCGCTGTACCCTCCCCTGTCCTTAACCTGCCTCTGTCCTTTTCTGTTCCCTCAGCCAGACAAGCATTATATGCTGTGGGCTCTAAAGGACGGGCTTCTAGAGGACAGTCAGCAGCTACTGGCTAGCCAAGATGTAGGCGGGCAAGTAGTGATGAGCAGAGTGGCGTGGGAGCTGGTGTTGCCAGCGGTCAGGTTCCTGACCCAGAGACCATTGATGAGGACATCAGTGACGTGCAGACAGTACTCAAAGATGTGGCTTATTGCACTTGTGAGCCTAGTGACGAAGGTGCTTCATCATAATCAGGAGAAGAGGTTGCCCATGAGCTAGCGGCGGAGCCAGCAAGTCGCTGGCGTGGCCGGGATTTAGCAGGGTGGCAGCAGTGCAAGGTCAGGAGCCAAACCTGCCCGGGTAGACCACCTGCTTCGCAGGAGCATACCTGCCCGGAAAGTATTGGTGCAGGGGTTCACGGAAGCAGCGGCGGTAGCAGTCAGTTAGTGCCTAGTGTTGGGGGTAAAATCACCTACTCGGGCGGTGTGGCACTTTTGTTAAGCCACGGGAAGAGGTGAATATGGCCATTTTTAGAATCTGTGGGCAAAAGGGAAGTGTGGCCAGGGTGCCAACATATGCAGCGTCACCATAAAGTGGCCCGGGAGAACCGTGGTTTCGATGTGGTCCAGCCTGCCGCAGCAACCGCTGCATCACCCAGTGGCACTCTGTGCCTGAATTCAGGAAGTCAAGGCTACTCCACCTCAGCCAAAGGGAGCTATCTTTCCTTCCCATTATTTGCTGGTCCTGATGCTCCTGCTCCTCCTCCTACTCCTCATCAGTCATTCCATCAGCAATCGATCACCGAAGTGATTGCCAAGAGACAACAGTATGCGTGAACTCATCCAACGGCCAGAAGCTGAATGTGCTCCTGGCTAAGTTGCTGGTGCTGCAGTCCCTCCCTTTCCAAGTGGTGGACTCTGCACCTTTCAGAGAACTGATGGCTTGTTCCAAGCCAAGGTGGAGAGTCGCAAGCCGTCATTTCTTTGCCAAAAGGCAGTACCAGCCCTGCACAAATATGTAGAACAGAAGGTGAGCCAGTCCTTGAGCCTGTCAGTGTCTCCCAAAGTGCACGGCAGCACCAACGTGTGGAGCTGTAACTACCGTCAGGGACAATACATGTCCTCTACGGCTCACTGGGTGAATGTATTTCCTGCACAGCCACACCAGCAACTTGGCCAGGTGACACCTCTTCTGCCTCCACGCTGTCATGCCGTTGGTCCTTCGACAATGTCCGCCTCTGCCTCTTCATCCTCCACCTTGTCTTCAGCCTCCACTGCAGGGACAATTCACAGTGCCCCTCCAGCATACCACATGTGCAGGGCACGGCGGTGTCACGCTGTTCTGCATTTTGTTTGCCTGGGCAAACAGAGTCACACAGAGGAGGGACTGCTCTGTGTCCTTCATCAAGAAATCGAATCCTGGCTTTCTCCACGACAACTGAAAATCAGAACCATGGTGACCAACAACTGGAAGAACAGGGTATAGGGGCTGCGTCAAGGAAGGCTGAGCTATGCGCCCTGCATGGCACACGTGTTCAATCTGGTTGTCAATCAGTTCCTGAAGACTTCCACCCATCTGCAAGACATCCTAAAAATGGCTAGGAAACTTGGAATTCCACCCTCCATATGTTGGACCGACTCATACGAAAAGAGAAAGGCCATGAACGACTTCCTAATGATCCAAGCGGACAGGATTACTTCCCTGTGTCACTTTGATGTCAGCCAGTGGCAGCTCATGCGTGACACCTGCCGCTTGCTCAGGCCCTTTGAGGAGGATGCGTTATTTGTCAGTCGCCAGGACTACGGGATGAGCAACATAATTTCACTGCTTCATGTCCTGGAACAGATGCTGGTAATTCTGGCTGGTCAGGGGACAGGAGACGTGGCGCCTAGATCTCATAGCCACATGAGCCCTGTGGGGTTGAACTGGAGGAGGAGGAGGACATTGAAGCACAATCAATGTGTAGCAAAATGGTGGTTTTTATAGACAGGTGACAGAAGAGGAGGAGCAGGAGCAGCCAGAGGAGCTACTCGGCGATGAGGAAGATGAGACAGAGGACCCAGACACACCATAGCAGTATGCAGTGGAGATGGAGGCAGGGAGTCCCTCCGAGTCACTTGCACAAATGGCCCCTATGCATGCACACTTGCTTGTGTAGTGACAGCCGAATTGTCACCATTCGGCATAGGGATGACTTCTAATTCTCTATCTTGTTAGACCGGTCCAAAACTGGGGCTTTTTTACACCTGCTGAGAGGGAGGACAAACTGAACTACTATAGCGAAATCCATGTAGTCAGTTGGCTTCTGCCTATCTGCACCATCGTCCATCCTCTCGCAGGTCTGACGTCAGGCCCTCTGCACTCACATTCCTCTGCCATGGCTAATATGGCGGGGGGGGGAGGAGCAGTTCTAGCTCCATCAGAAGCAACTTGAGTCTAGAGTCACTGATCAGCAGCTTTCTTCACCCGACTAGTGAAGAAACTACTCACCAGCAGCAGCAGCTAGACATGGAGCAGGATCTGAACCAGCAGTTGATGGCATACTTGGACAGCACCCTGCCACCCCACATTGAAGATCCGCTGGACTACTTGGCAGCGAAACTGGATTTGTGGCCTCAACTGGCAGAGTTTGCCCTGAAAAAGCTATCCTTCATGGCCAGCAGTGTGGCAACAGAGCAGGTGTTTAGTGCAGCGGGGGCTATAGCTATCCCAAGAAAAATTTGCCTGTCCACCCAAAATTTGGAGAGATTGACCTTTGTCAAGATGAATTAGGCATGGATCAGCCAGGATTTCCACCCACCAATGCCTGATGCATCAGACTAGATCGTCCATGGTGCCACACCAATCCTTTGACAAAAGAGACCGGTTTCTTTTGGCTACCTATTCTGATGCTGCCATCCAGCCTGATGCCACACATCTGATGCAAAGTGCTCCTTCTTTCACCCACCATCTTCAGCTGGTACTAGTATTGCCACCCACCTCCCCACTCTGTCAGAGTCACTCTGTGGTCTCCTTATGCTGGTTCCACCTCATCACTCAGGTCTCCTAAAGCTGCTGCTGCCACCTCCACACTGCCATTGTGCTACTCTTTGGCCTCCTCCTGATGCTGCGGTTGCCGCCACCTCCACACTGTCATTGTGCCACTCTGTGACCCCTGATACTGCCAACTCCACACTGTCATTGTGCCATCCTGTGGACCCTCCTGATGCTGCTGCCCACTCCACCATGTCATTGGGCCACTCTGTGGTCTCCTCATGCTGCTTCCACCTCACCACTATGTCATAGGGCCACTCTGTGGACTTCTCATGCTGTTCCTACCCTCTCCACTTCATAAGTGGGACACTCTTTTGCCTTTCAGCCTGGCTGACATTATCATTTATTTGACCATTCTTATGATCTGTCAAAAGGAAAAATGAGATGCACAACGGATCCTGTCTATGTAACAGCTGTAAGGCCTGCATGACATGGCCTTTATTTTGCATCGGAATTGGCTTATGATTTGGTAGCCGAAAGCAGGAGTGGGTAAAAAACACAGAAGACATGAAATATTCCATTCACGTGTCATCTCTGTTTTGGATCCACTCTGTTTTTTTTTGGCTTCAGCAATACTGATGGATTCCTGACCAAATGCTGATCGAAAGTGAAGGCGGATGCTCAACAGACAGGATGCGTTTTTGGGGGTTATTGTTCTGACGGATCAGAGGAAGGGAAAATAATCAGTGACGTCAACACAAACTTACTGCTGACACCCACCCCACTCTGTCGGGGGCTCTACTTGTATAAGCGTTTAATAGAATAGATCTGTAGAAATCTAGCTGAATCAGTGAATTGGTGTAAAAGGAGTGCGCTCCTTCACACACTAGTAGGATCTTGGGCTTCTGCACGGTTCTTTATACCTGGAGCTAACACTGACCTGTAAAGCCAACTTGAGTTATTTGGTCATTTTGGCCCCGTAACTGCCTCAAATAAGGCCTCTTTCACACGGATAAGAGGCGGTGCGTTGTGGGAATATGCGCTTTTCCCGCATGGGTGCAAAAGTTTGTAACGCTGCTTTGCACGTGCGTGAGAAAAACGCAATATTTGGTACCCAATCTCGGCCGGACTTCATCACTGAAGTCCGGTTTCAGATCTTCTGAGAATTGATATTTCCTTATAACATGGTTATAAGGGGAAATAATAGCATTCTTAATAAAGAATGCATTGTTAAATGAAGTGGAGGGGTTAAATAATAAAGCTAACTACTTTGCCATTGATCAGCAGTCGCGATCTTCCTTTCTGCAGCATCTAAGATCTACAGGACCTGTGATGACGCCACATCACATGATCCAATCACATGGTCCATCTTACCATGGTGATGGACCATGTGATTGGACCATGTGATGTGACGTCATCACAGGTCCTTTAGACCTTAGATGCTGCAGGGAAAGAGAGGAGAGATCGCGACTACGCGATCAAGTGGCTAAGGTAAGTTAACTTTTATTATTTTTAACCCCCTCCACTTCATTTAACAATGCATTCTTTATTAAGAATGCTATTATTTCCCCTTATAACCATGTTATAAGGGGAAATAATAGAGATCGGGTCCCGTTGCTAGTACACGCGGAAAGATCGCAACGCATCCGCACTCTGCTTGCGGATGCTTGCGATTTTCCCGCAGCCCCATTCACTTCTATGGGGCCTGCGCTGCGTGGAAAACGCAGAATATAGAACATGCTGCGATTTTCACGCAACGCAGAAGTGATGCGTGAAAATCACCGCTCATGTGCACAGCCCCATAGAAATGAATGGGTCCGGATTCAGTGCGGGTGCAATGCGTCCTCCTCACGCATTGCACCCGCGCGGAAAACTCGCCCGTGTGAAAGGGGCCTAAGTGAAGTCTGCAGTGATTCTAAGAGCGATGCCTGTCATCTACATGTCATACTGACTCACAGTATTGTTTCACTACCACAGCAGACTCTCTTTGCGTGTTACTGCAAGGCACAGTGTTCTACACCACTATAAAGGCTCTCTGTAGCCAGGAAATAGTAGTTTTTTAACGTGATTCCCACAAATAAATTCGGATCAAACCTACTATAGTACATTCAGCTAAACCTATGATTGTATTGGGAAAGGCATCTATACCTATCAAAAGGAGTCCTAACTCTGGTATCAATCTCGGAGAAGTTGTGCCCAGTGATTGAATTAATGAGGTCACATCTCTCCAAAAAGAGTCCAGCTATGGGCATTTCTAGAAGATGTGCAGCAGGGAATGAACATTACCGAAATTCCTCCAACAGTAAGGCAGAGAATTGGGCTAAATTCAAGAAAGGCATAGAGGGGTATTATACTATTGAAGAAATTGTTTGATACTGCTACCAGTGTGATGCAAATTAAGTAGCTCTATGTGCCCATGAAATTGCAGATTCCCAATGTCAACAATTGAATGTTTTAGAGCAGCTTGTTACCAGAGAAGTAAGCAGAAAAACTTTGAGAAAGAAGTATCAGGAGAGAGTAGGGAAAATATTGGTCTAACTCCTGATGAGCTGTGTTGGGTATTGGGTTAGATGATGACCGTGGTATGACACAAGCGATATCTGCGAGTGTTGTTCAGTGAGAAGTTAAAGTGGTTGTCTCTCTTCATCAAATGGCAGTTATCATGTAGAAAAAGTTAATACAATGCACTTACTAATGTAGTATGACTGTCCATATTGCTTCCTTTGCTGTCTAGATTTATTTTTCCATCACATTTTACACTGCTTGTGTTGCACACCTAATAAATTGACATTGGTGTGGTTGCGGTGTTTATATTATTTATTTAACATTCATCTGCAATAGTAAGGAAATGTATCAGACATGGAGATTAGGAGCTCCTTCTTGTTATCTGAGGTGCACTAACAATAAGGGCTCTTGCAGACGAGCGGATGCACTCCGTAGTTATCTGCAGCGAGAATGTGAGTCAAGCTGCGCGGTGGACATCAGAGGCACAAAGCAGTAACATGATAGATACTGCTCGTGCTCTCCGTGACCCTTTTACTATAAAATTACAGTGAGATAAGGTTGTCACGGTGATTTTGTAGTAAAAGGGTCACAAGGAGGCACAGAGCAGTATCGATTATGTTACTGCTACGTACCTCTGATGTCCACCGCGCAGCTTGGCTCTCATTCTCGCTGTGGATAACACGGCGTGCATCTGCTTGTCTGCAAGAGGCCTAAGTGTCTTTCCATACTGCATAGTAGTTGTACATTACCATTGAATCCCCAGTCATTACTTAAATCAGTGACTGCATCAACACATACTGAGTAATAAAAATATGAGAATACCTGAAATAGTAAGGGATATGCATCAGACATGGAGATTAAGACCTCCCTTATTCTTGTTATCTGCGGTGCACTACAATAAGGATACTTTCACACTACCGTTTTTCTTTTCCGGCATAGAGTTCCATCGTCGGGGCTCTATCCCGGAAAAAAACTGATCAATATTATCCCCGTGTATTCTAAATGGAGAGAAATCCGTTCAGTATGCATCAGGATGTCTTCAGTTCAGTATGTAAACGTTTTTTAGACTGGGAAAATACCGCAGCATGCTGCGGTATTATCTCCGTCTAAAATTCCGGAACACATGACGGAATGCCGGATCCGGTATTAATTCCTATCGACTTGTATTAGTGCCGGATCCGGCATTACAAATACCGTAACATTGGGTCCATCCTTCTGGTCTGCGCATGAGCAGACCTTTAAAACTGTGGGAAAAAAATATAGACGGATCCGTCTCTCCGTCTGAAAAAGGAGAGATGGATCCGCACTTGCAATGCATTTGTGAGACGGATCCGCATCCAGATCCATCTCCAAATGCTTTCAGTTGTCATGCAGTATGACGGATCCGGAGGGTTGTTTCAGTGACGGAACTACCTGCCGGATCCTCACACCGCAAGTGTGAAAGTAGCCTAGGTGTCCCACCAGAAACACTCCTCTGAGATAGATGGTCCCACTCTAGTGTCATATTAGGGTACTTTCACCCTTGCCTTGTTTTATTCCGGCAGGCAGTTCCATTGCCTGAACTGCCTGCCTGATCAGGCAAACTGTATGCAAACGCATGAACTTTTTTCGCACTGATCAGGCATTTTTCAGATTGATCAGGTCTGAAAAATGCCTGATCAGTCAGAAAAATGCATTGCAATATCGGATCCTTTTTTCTGGTGTCATCCGGAAAAACGTATCCGGTATTCATTTTTTCACATTTTTAAAAGTCTGCGCATGCCGGCATGTGTTCTGGAATTTTGGACGGAGATAATACCGCAATATCTCTCCATTCAGAATGCATTAGAATATAATCTAAAGCGTTTTTTTCTGGTATTGAGCCCGAGGACGGAACTCAATGCCGAAAAGTTTAACGCTAGTGTGAAAGTATCCCTACAGGACCTGTATATTGCTATTCTGGCACTTCTTAACATTAACATTTTATGGGGTGGATTATTACATATCTCACATTCTTCCCTACTAAACAAATGTCGTCCTCAACATTACACATTTCCACAATTATGTAGATTGTATTAAGGCACTTTAGTAATTGAAAATAATCAAGTGGTGGTTATATCTCCAATAGAGGTTAATGCCTCATTGTGACATATGTTCCTATAAAATCACAAGTTACTTCTGGGTACATTACTAGCTATGAGACCTAGAAGTTGCAATGTTAACACTGGTTCTCAGTAGTATTGGACCACCATGCATAACAATCCTACTACAATACCTGGACCTCATTTTATGATGTAGAGATTGGTTAGGTCTAACTTTTACTAAATATGACTTTCTGACCATGTAAGATCACAGTTTCTATACCTCAACTAGAAAAATTGCCATTTTAACAAAAAAACTATGAACTTAACAGCACAATTGCTTTGAATGTAAATAGTCTTTACATCAGCTCACAGTTCTCCACAAAATATGTGGGTGGTAGGTACCATTCAGTTTGTTTCTCTTGGTCAATGGATGTCACTATCTGTTTAGCATGAGAACGTCTTGGTACCCTACTTGGTTTTCCTATGGTATCATAAGTAAGTGTAACAGGCCTTCGCCTTTCTCTCGCAAAAGAAGATCTTTTCAATGGCTGTTGTTCTGAAGTTTCTGTTTCTTCATCTGTTCCTGGACCTGTTGGTTCAGTCAATTCTTCTGACTCTGGAGTTATTGCAGATTCCTTTGATGACTTCTCTGAATCTGACAGTAGACCTTCATATGATGCCAAGATCTCTGATTAATTCTGTGGTTCAAATTCCGCTGCTTCAGGATTAAGTTTACTGCTTTGAGCTATACAGTAATCTGTCGTAGGTGAACTTAATGAATACATTTCATCTTCTTCATCAGCACTGTCAGTTTCATATTTTACATGTGATGGTTTTGGTCACTTTGGTTTGAAGGATCTCATTTGGCCTAACAATTCAGCAGTCTGCTGTTCATCTGGAAGATAGTTACAAGATAATAACAGTTTACGGTGCCAAATCCTCGATCTGTTGCCACCTGACTCTGGTTTTACCTCATGCACTGGACTCTTTTCATGTTTTCTTCTCACAACAACATAAATCTTATCTTCCCAATAAGAGGAAAGTTTTCCTGGAGTAAGTTCAACGCTATTACTTTTCTGGTCATGGTATTCCTTGCTTTTACCTGCTGACTTCTTTGCTGTTGCTGAAGCTATTTTATAAGCTTCTGCCACTCTTTTTTTCCAGACAGTAACATAATCTGCGTAGGATTTGTACTTCTCTGATACTGACATGTCAAATATTATGTCAATTGGAAGTCTTGGCGATCAACCATACAATAGGTAGAAAAGTGAATACCCTGTTGCCTCACTTTTTGTTCAATTATACGCGTGGACAAGTTTTGACAAAGAGTTCTTCTTCTGTTAGAGTCCTCAACATTGACAACAGTCTTACCAGACTTGTTTGTGGTAGCATATGCCTGTGCAAATCTTGTAAAATGATACATTACAACAAGGATGTACTCATTTACTCCTTTGCACTTTTCCAGATCCAAAAATTAATGGATACCAGCTCAAAAGGATAAGTGGAGACAATGTTGTTCAAGGGTGCTCTGGTTGGTTTATTGTGACGTTTGTCTTTTAAACACCTGCATTCTCTGGTTACATAATATCCTTCTGCATGTATGGCCAGAAGAAGTGTTCTCTGACAAGATTGACAGTTGTTTCTACTCCCAAATGTCCCATTTGTTCATGAAGTTCTTTGAATACTATCCTGTGGTAGACTTTTGGCAGGACAATTTGTAAGTTATGGCTAGTCTTCCTATAAAGAATACCATCTGAGTTGAGGTATAATTCAGGCCATTCTATGAGTAAGACAGTTATAGCTGGAAATCGATTTTGATTTTTGTAGTGGAGTAGTCTCCCAATGATCTTGTATTCTTATTGTGCTTTTCTGATTGTTTCTTTTGGGAGCTGGTTAATGCTTGCTTATGGGGTTTTGTTCAGCTTCCCCAGCTGCACTTTCTACAGTACAGGACACCACCATGGCGTATGTTCCTCCTCTTGTATTTGAACTGCTTGCACAGTGCTACCAATACTTCCATGCTGATTTCTTGGGAACATTCCTTCATGTACTGGTCAGGATCTAGTGGCATTCTAGAGAATCCATCAGCATCTGCATTTACTTTCCCTGGACGGTATTTATTGCTAGAATTAAAGTCTGCAAGTTCTGACGCCTACCTATGGCCAGTTGAATTTATTTTTGCTGTAGTGAGAACATAGATAAGTGGATTGTTGTCTGTATATACCACAAATGATGGTCTATAGTACAAGTAGTCAATAAAATCATCACATATTGCCCATTTCATTGACAAAAATTCAAGATTCCCAAAGTGCAAATGGCAGTTTTTCTCTGCTGCAGTAAGAGTTCTTGGCCATAATCAATAACTCTCAACTTGACATTTTGCCTTTGATGTAGGACAGCACCAAGTCCTTCCTGAGATGCATTACAGTGCAATATAAATGGGTTATTAAAGTCTGGATACCCCATCACTGGTGGCTTAACTATCACTGGACAGCTTTTACCACCATCTCTGCTTTTCTTGTATGCAGCCAGTGATGCAGCCAATGTACTCACCAAAGACGATGAAGAGGTTTTTTGTAAGATGACTTCCTCAATCACATTATATCTAGAGATGAGAGAATCAAAGCTGACGAAGTGGAATTCGATCCGAATTTCAGCAAAAATTTGATTTGCACCAAAGCCGAATTTCCTCACGCTTCGTGTTAATGAATCACATTCACATTTTTTCCTAAAAGGGCTGCTGCACGTGTGAGGACATGGAGCAAGAAACTCTGCGAATGCGAGATCACCCATAATGCCATGCATGCAGCCAATCAGCAGCCAACTAGACCTGGGATGTCACAGCTCTATAAATAGCGTCAGCCATCTTAGATTCTTACCACTGTACTAAGTGCAGGGATAGACATCAGCAGGCGCTAGGGACAGTGTTTTAAAAAAATTAATTGTGGTAAAAAAACTATTTAAAAGTGCAGGGAAAGATTATTCAAGGTGTAGGGAAAGAATAGGGAGGAATCATTCCACAGCATTTATGTTGAAAAGGGTTCAGTAGGGGAGGTTACAGCCTGGGTAATAGGAACAATCTGATTACACCTTGCTTCACTGACTGGGGATCCAAATTGCCACTATGCAGCTCTGTAATTCCAGCAAACTGTTCTTATTAGGGTGCAAGTGCTGTTTGATACAGGCAGTAACAAGGTTTATTACAAGGAAATATTTATGTCTTATTTGCCCTTGTGTGGTGCAGTTCTAAAGCATTTTTTGGCTTGCATTAGTGGGAAACAACAGATTATTAGCCGTAAAATACACTCACCTAAAGAATTATTAGGAACACCTGTTCTATTTCTCATTAATGCAATTAACTAGTCAACCGATCACATGGCAGTTGCTTCAATGCATTTAGGGGTGTGGTCCTGGTCAAGACAATCTCCTGAACTCCAAACTGAATGTCAGAATGGGAAAGAAAGGTGATTTAAGCAATTTTGAGCGTGGCATGGTTGTTGGTGCTAGACGGGCCTGTCTGAGTTTTTCACAATCTGCTCAGTTACTGGGATTTTCACGCACAACCATTTCTAGGGTTTACAAAGAATGGTGTGAAAAGGAAAAACATCCAGTATGCAGCAGTCCTGTGGGCGAAAATGCCTTGTTGATGCTAGAGGTCAGAGGAGAATGGGCCGACTGATTCAAGCTGATAGAAGAGCAACATTGACTAAAATAACCACAGGCTACAATTTGCACGAGCTCACCAAAATTGGGCTGTTGAAGACTGGAAAAATGTTGCCTGGTCTGATGAGTCTCGATTTCTGTTGAGACATTCAAATGGTAGAGTCCGAATTTGGCGTAAACAGAATGAGAACATGTATCCATCATGCCTTGTTACTAGAGATGAGCGAACACCTGGATGTTCGGGTT